>JAQHUG010000155.1:1134061-1148699 GCA_028555095.1 Dicrostonyx torquatus | reverse complement strand
GATGGCTTCTCAGTCTGCCCCCATTGGTAGCCACATTCAGAGAGTCCGGTTTGATCACATGCTTGTTCAGTCCCGGTCCAGCTGGATTTGGTGAGCTCCCATTAGATCAGGCACACTGTCTCTGTGGGTGGACCAACCCCTCGTGGTCCTGTATTTCTTGCTCATCTTCTCCCTCTGCTCTTCAAATGAACCTTGGGAGCTCAGTCCATTGCTCTGATGTGAATGTGGGTCTCTTTCACTGTCTCCATCCATCGGATGAGATTTCTATGGTGATATTCAAGATATTCATCAGCTAGGTCCATGGGCGGCAGAGGAGAGGGTGCCAGAACTGACCTTGTCCCATAGTCCTTCATGCTTCTTGACAGAACAGTAAGCATTCAGCTCTGAACTCAGAATAAGAAACTCAGACAGAACTCAGAAATGGAGAATGAAATGGATTGTACCATCGATTCTTCTTCATCTTTGCAATGCTTGATGGTGTAATAAGCAGAGCCATTGTGCAGACTCCTGATAGGAGAAATTTGGCCTGGATAGTGCCTGTTTCATTTTTCTGTGATCTACTTTGGCACTGTTCCCTTTATAGGGTCTTTCTATGCAATTGTAGGAAAGGGCTTTTTTGTTTTGATTTTTTAAATATGTGCTCCTGTGGAAGAGACTGAGCATAAAATATCATTTCAAGGACACCATCATATACCTTCCAAAGATAATAAATCTACCCACTATTCTCACACCCTATATACAAGGGCCTCCTTGGTATCTGTACTTTCTCCCTGATGCTTTTTATAAACCAAAGTAGTTTTTGAAAATGTTGATAAAGCTACTTGGTGCTTTATATTGTACTTCATGTGGGATTGTAATTGTTCACATAGTCTTCTAAACTGCCACATAATCTTGATTCTAACTTTTAAAGCATGTTCTGTGACTCATCCTAATTCTGTACTCTAGTTAAACTGATATAGCTCACTATATTGTAGAGCATAATAAAGAGATTTGAAGGAGCTGGAGAGATGGCTCAGTGGTTAAGAGCATTGCCTGCTCTTCCAAAGGTCCTGAGTTCAATTCCCAGCAACCACATGGTGGCTCACAACCATCTGTAATGAGGTCTGGCACCCTCTTCTGACCTGCTGACATACACACAGACAGAATATTGTACACATAATAAATAAATAAATATAAAAAAAGAGATTTGAAGTCTGTTTTGTAAATCCTATCATCGATTTTCTTTTCCAGTTCTTCACTTTGGATAACTCCAGGACTCTGTGAGTCACTTAATTTTGATAATTTCCTTACAGATAAAGCAGATTTTTTTTCTTCCAATTTCACACTTTATAACAGTTTGCACAGGTAATAAATACATGCTTAGACATTTTATACTTAAATTTCTGAATTGAATGTAATTTGTATTTATTATCTAACAATTAGAAAACTTATTGACCCTGAAAGTTCATGTAATTTCAGTATTTTCCCACAAATTATCCTGTTTTTAATTCAACCCAGGGTTGCATTTATATTTATATACTATAAACAAATCAAAACAAAGGTCACCTGGTTTTCATGGAATTGTCAAACCATCTTCCCACTTGCGAATAGAATGATTAGCAAAAGTTAAAAAGAAATCATTTAAAAAGCAAAATAGGAGATGAATGCTAAGCATTTCTTATATTTATGATTATTTCACTGGTTCTGAGGGAATTGTTGGTAGGTATTGAAGGAGATGCTTAATAAATATGAAAACAATTGCCTTTTAAAATTATGGCAAGCGAGTATTTAATCCAAACAGGGCTAATAAATTGCTCAAGGGAAAAGAAATATAATTGCATCTAATCACTATCATTAAAAATAGTATTTAACAGGTTGGATGCTTTTATCTCAGTGCTCTGAATACCAAGTAAACACAGGCTGTTATTTTTCTAGAGTATGGTTCCTCAGAAGAAATGAGCAGAATGGTCAGGACACACTATTCACTAAGTGGAAAAGCACATTCCTTTTGAAGTCACCTGTGGGGTGAAGCAGAAACGAGAGGAAATGGTCTCACTGTGGTTTAAAATTCAGTGACAAGATTGCCTTTCCATACCAGGGAGCAAGAGCGAGGTTGCAGGCAGTACATTACAGAAAACAAAGATCAACAGGACAATCTGATTAATTTGAAGTTAAAGGATGGAAGGGCCCCCATTTGTCACCCACTGCCAATTTGCAGTAAACCTTAGCATTTCATCAGAGGGTTTCTGTGAATAGCCATAAAGCAATCAGCATTCCGGGAGCTCAAACCCAGGCTGTCTTGAGTCCTCCCAGAGTCCAGAGTTCTCATGATTAATCTCTGCTCCTCTCTGTCAACATGAATATTAAGTGATTTCCTCCCTAGTGCATTATTAAGTTGTCTGATTCGCTGCTACTTCCTGGGGAATTCACAACTTGACCCTCACACTGAAGGTGAGCAGATAGGCTTTCCAATGGGCATGATGTGATTCTCTCTTCTTCCATGTGAAACATGCAAACATAGTGTTTTATCCCTATCCAGAGATTAAGGCCTGAACAGATGTTAAAAAAAAGGGAGGGGGAAGGGATACATAACTAGATCATATATTTTAACGTATTGAAAATTTGCTATTTTTATAACCATTTTGTCAAATAATGCTTAATAAATATATAAAGATGCACAGCATTTACATAACAAATTAAGGTCCTTCAAGGACAAATGAGAATTCTCATTAGACAGGTAATGATAATATTTCACTTTTATCACTAGTACTGTGCACATTTATGGATTATAGGTGCAAATTTAAATTTATATTTGCATAAATATTCAAGGATGTTCAATTTGTTTTCACAAATACTAGTAGGCGAGGTGCAAGTGCTTTCTTGTCCTTGTGTGTATAATGGAAACCTTACCCTGTCAACCTACCTTGCATGTTCTCATCTTTCTTTGCTTTGAGGTTCAGTTTTAAAATATGGCCCCGCCACCTGTGCCATACTCCATGATGCAGAGGAAGTTGTTAGGAACAGAGACTTTTTTTTAAAAATGTGTCTTTCTTCTTTACAAACGCCCACTAATGTGATTAGCTGCATTCCTGAGATGGTCTTTTGTATTCATCTATTATACAAATCAAGGCAGAGCCTTTTCTAGCAAGTTAGGGTGTTTATTAGTTCAGCTGGTTTTCTGACAGATGTTTCCTTTAGGGTAGGGAAAGAACTAATATAGCCAGTTAAATTAAAAAAACAAAAAAACAAACAAACAAAAAAAAAAAACAAAAAACATGACCTGGGTGAATTCACAGTTTTGTTTTGTTTTTTTTTTAATTTTTGAGTACCTGTCTCTAGAGAAAGCAGCAACATTAATGTTTTGTTTTTCTTCCTCTTTATGTCATGTAATAATCACTGGAACATTACCTGCAAATAGATTTAAAAAATGAGTCAAGGAGAAAACACAATAATTTCAAGAAATAATGACATTTCAGAATAGCTTACTTACTGTGCCAAAAGAGAGGGCATGTAGCAAGCTAGACTTCCAAAATTTCATTAGAAATGTGTGGTGTCTTGTCATTCTTTCTTGCCCATGATTTGGAGGAAAGATTTAAAAATATTAAATTAACTTTTTTACTGCTAAAATGGTTCTGTTTTTTCCATTTCTAGTACATCACTTGCAATTGCATAGCTAGAAATATAAATATATTAAATACAATAAATTAAGTGTATTCAAATGAGCTATTATTGTATATGTATAATAAAATGTATGGTCTCTTATAAATTAGGATTGTAATTTCTCTCAACAGCACCATTCTCATTATAATATACCCAGCTCTATTTTCATTAGCTAGCATGTTTTTCATGTTAATTTTAATAAAGAACATTTTCTTTTTTATTTCATACCTGCATTTTAGGGCATGTAATATGGAGTGTCTTTTTGATAACTTGATACTTCAAGAGAAATAAATTTAAAATAATAATTCACATTGGTATCATCAGAAAAGTACCAAAGATTTGCTGAGTTTCACCTCTTGAAATGATATAAGATTTTGGTTCTTGCTTAGTCAAACGACCTCGAGATGGATAAGTAATATGGTGTAGAAGGTTGCTCCCTTCAGTTAGTAGTTTCCTGCTGAGAAAAAATAAGGAACAAACAATAACGTTACTTTACCTTTGTGTTGATATAAATACGAAAATATAGTCTATATTTTCTGTAGCCAGATAACTTCAATCATGTGCCATCTTTTTTCCTTTCATCCTAGTGGGACTTTAAATTAATGTATTTTTTCTAATGAAGAGTAATTTATGAACCATCTTTTGATCCCATTCACAACTAAACTTCATTCTAGTACCTAACACCAACATACTGTTACACCATCCTTGTCACTGGAAACCGTAAATTTCATTGAGAAAACTGAGGCTGCGCTTTAGCTACGGTACACTTACTGCACCTCTAGACACATGCGAGATTGTAACAGTGCACACCTTTGCTCTCACCTTTGAGCTGACTCTTTGTTTCTCTAGAACACTTTGTCTAGGACACTCATTTGAACGTACTATGCCTACTCGGTCATTTTCCTCTCAGAACATGGGCTAAGGGACAGCATTCTCACAATGGCACAGTGAGGTGCCAACAGAGTGCATAAATGCCATACAGTTGTTAGCTCTGCAGCTTAAGTCACACAATTGAGTCTAGAGTCAATAAGACGGAGATGAGCTCATAAGAGGTAGCTGTACTTCCTCATTGAGAGCTGTGTGTCCATCAGTGCCGTAAGACTGAAATAGATGATAACCACAGGCCCCCTCCAGCCCAGATTTATTGGCTTCTCTTACACGTCCAACTCAGTCACGATGGTTTCTGGAGACACCCAGTGTCTCAGCTTCCCATTTTGTGATCTGACTCTAGTCAGAACTATAGGAGTAGATTAACTAAACACTCAGTGGTTTAATTCATCCACTGATGTATGTAACGCTTTATGTAGGGTTTTTGATGTTATTTCCTGTTTCATTAATACATTAATGTCCTTACTTGACAGTGTCTTGGAATTTATAAAAAAGCAAAGATAGTGTTTAAACAGCAATACATAGCAAATATGAATATTACTTAATGAAACTAAACTTAGATGGCTGTGAAGTATACTTTGCTGTGTGTGTTTCTTTTTTTTTGCCTTTATATGTACTGGAACCTTTATTTATTTAATATGTTCTTATTTATTTATTTATTTATTTATGTTATTTATGTTCTTGGCACAGTGATGTGTATTCCACAGGTAGTGCTGGTTGGTCTATGGGGGCAAATTTAATCTGTGACCTTAATTACAGTTCATTGTGGAAGTTCACTGGGTATAAATGTCAGTGCTAGCCAGGGGCTGCTTCGTTCATATCCCATATGCTTTACAGAATAAATTAGTGCATGGTTCTGAAGTCCAAATCCTATCTTAAGAAAATGTTGGTTAAAAAACGTTGAGTCTCTATATGAATCTGTGGCTATTAGACAAACTTCCTGTAGTATAATCAAGTACAGAAAAGACCTGGAGCCCTTTAGGTAATAAATAATATCCTCTTACCTTCTTTGTTAACCTAAACAGAAGACAGGTTGAACAGTAGAGCTTGGGTGACGAGTGAGCAGGTTTTGCTCTCATGATAGTGTCTTTTGTTTCCTGTAGTTCTTCCCAAGCAGTGTCATGCAAATGAGCCAATTAATGTTAGATAAAACGGTCTTCCTCCCTCACGGTGTTTGTAACTAGAAGGGCACCACTGTAAGTCACGTACCTATTCAGGGTACTCTACAGGCCACTGCAAAGGTCTGATTAGCTTGACTGTGGAAGACAATCGCAGAGGCATCTGCTCCGTTAATTTTGAGGGAAAATTTACCAGATGGAGGCTGAAGATTTAAGTGATTAGAAGGTAGTTGATTGGAATACAAATTGGATTAAAAGAAATTAGATTGATATAAATCGAATTGAGTCACAACAGTTTGTGTTGTTCGTACCAAGGGCCAGTGGATTATGGGAGAAGCAGATGCTCCAATGAGATAGGAATTAATGTGGCTTTGACAGTCCATCTGCGAAGGTCTGAATATCGAGTACATCCCTAATCTCTCTCTCCATTTATCAATGCCATAATGTTAATTAGTACTTCATTCATTAAGTTACTTACAGGAGAAAAAAATCTCACCCCATCCCCTCTCTGCCTGAGAATTTGTGATTCTGCCAAGAATTAGAAAGCTCTTTGCAGCTCAGCTAGTTACAGTAGACTGTGAGAATAGACCTGTGTCCTCTGCTTCATGTATACAACTGCCTCTGGCACCAGGGCAGCAAGTTTCAAAATATTTGCTTTTGTTTTTCTCTTCATAATACATAGCTAGTGGAATCTTGTATTAATGACTAGGCACATTTGCATAAAACAGTGTGTAACTCTGTTGATATAATTACATATGTACATTATACATTTTGATTTTTTATAAGACACTCACTGGCATCATATATATTATTTAATAGAAAACATGTGATGTTAATATCGAGTGTCAGAATCCTCCTTGAGAGAAAATAAGTAAAATGCGATTCCTATGAGTGTGAATGCATGTGTGGGTTTTATGTATGTTCGTTAGCTGTACTGATCTATGAAAAACTGAAGGTTACTGGAACTATCTTGTTTGGGTACATTTGACCCTGCTTGCAAAAGAAAAATATTTCACAGACTTGGAAGTAAATGAAGCATCATTTTAAACGCTCATGTAGTACTGGGAATATGACCCATTACAATCTGACCGTCTTTGAAATGAAATTTCATTATTATACCTTGAGCTATAACAGTAATACTTGCTGTAAGGAAGGCAGTTCTGTCTTGGATCCCATTGAAGGGACCCAAGGAAGTGGAGAGTCAATGTGTTCTTACTTCTAAGGCAACTTGGGCCTGTGTGGACTCCAAGGACAGTCCTAGAAGATGCCACAGGGTATTAACAATAATCAGGGAAACACAATTCACAGTGAGATGGACAAAAAGGGAACCTAGAATCCTGCTATGAGAGAGCACAGCATTAAAGGTGGTGCCAAGTCATTCAGAAATAATCATGGTATAGACAGACATGGGCTGCTTGCCAGTGTAGCAGGGAGAATTTTTATTTTTAAGTGAGAGAAGGCAATGGCTTGTATAAAAGCTTATTAAGTGTTGTAAAGTTTGGGGTTTGCTGGATAATATTCTACGGGTCATGGTCACTTTCAGCAATGTGCCTACTACAGGAATGAATGACTGTGTATACATATTCCTGACACGGTCTGACTGGGGCTCTATGCAATGCTTCCCAGGCCCTCTCACTTGGATGTGTTTTGTAATCATTCAAAGTGGTAGGAACAGAATCTAATCCTTTAAAATCCCTTCGTCTTCTACTACAAAGACAATGTGTTATCTGAGAGCCAGACCTGCATGTAAGTTCTGTTATCAGTGCTGCTGATTGTATGCACAGTCTTCTATGGCCCTGCATTTACAGGCTAAATTAGGCTACCATTTCTAATCTGTACTCCTAGATTTCAGTTGATCATAATGAAAAAGAATATCAACCCACAATTCACAAAATTCAGTAAAGGAGAAGAACAAGCTCTGAAACTTGAGCCTGAAAAATGTATAATATTTAAACAGAATGACTCTGGGTGATGTGAAAAAATCATGGAAGTTTGTCTCTTGCTATTGTCTGAGAAATTAAATAGCACCTAAAAATAATTTAGACTTCAGGGGTCAACTCCTCATTCCTGTTTTGACTCTCCAGTGTTCATTCTAATTGTTGTTTGTCTAATTGGTGGCAGTCATTCATTAAGAGCCGTCAGTACATCAAGGTGGGGCTCATTGAGCCTGGAGGAGTTATACATGTGTTCTTATTCATGCCTTTGTTTCTGTGACTGATCATTGGGTGTTTAATACCTTTCTGAGACCCGATGAGGATAATTAAAGTAATCGCTTGGTTGTAAACTAATGACAAGAGAGATACAGCCTCCTCCTTTGCTGATTGCTGATAGACTTTAGATAATTGATATATTTTCCCTCTGAAATTTGTTTCTGTGTTTTTGTGCATTAGAGCTCAAATTCCATATGCTGGACCCATAAACAGCAAGGCTGATGAACATATGTCAACTGCATTGATGGAACTGTCTTTGTTTCTACTAATGATCTCAGGAGTAATGTGCAGAGGTTAATTGAGGCCCCTCGTTAGTAGATAATATTTTTTGTACATTTTTAAAAGCACTTATACTCCAAATGGAAAAACAGTCAGTCCGGTTAAGTCATGGCTTGCCTTGTTGTTTCAGGAGTTGTTCTTGTACAGCTGACCCATGGGCCCATGTCAAAATGGACCATTTACGTAAATTTCTCCAGGTCAAATTACCTCAATGAAATATAAAATTCTCCATTTCAGTTGTAATCCCTTGTAACCAATGGATTTTTAAACTCAGAAAGTGAGCAACATGGCCAAATGTTAATGTAGTAAGGGATGTTCTGGGACCTCAGACCAAGTCCATCAGTGACACAAAGGCTTTGTGGAAACACGAATAAATGTTGTCCAAGTAAATGCTGAGTCTTGGCATTGAGGTTCCGAGTTTTGCACTTCATGGAAAGACTCATAGAGCAATTTGCTTAATCCTGACTGTGTAAACTGGATTTCGAAAAGTCCAATTTGTAAATCAGCTGGCTGGACAAGTGAATTTCTACTCACCAGGGAGATGGAAGAATTCAGGGATGTTCAATAAAGTTTGAGATTTTTTACTAACAAACTTTTTTTCGAAGAAAATATTTACTCAGATATTCTGAAATTCTTATTTATTTTGTAGAATTTGAACAAACGTGGAAGGAAAGAAGATACCAAAATCAGACAAACTGTATGCTTTGGCTCCTGGTATTGTGTAACTGAGATTTAAGAGAGACAGTGACAGTGGGAATGAGGGACAGTCACATATCTGGAGAAAAGGGAGATTGCATAGGGATCTATGGTAAAGTGGATACGGAAGTCATTGAAGAATTCAAGGCAACCACTGAGATACTGTATACTTAGGAGCTAGGAGAAAGCTAAAGAAGATGTCAGGAAGAGAGTAGGAAGAGAATTGATACAAGGACTCCTATATCCTGACTCATTCCTATGAGGTCATTCATCTGAGAATAAAATCTGAAGTGATCACGGAGCCTGTAGGTGAGCTCCAGAGAAAAGCCTACAGCTTCCCTTAGCTGAAGATCGTAGAGATTTGAGGCTTTGGGCAAAGAGATAATAAAGAACAGACTCAATGAGACAGAATGAGCTCCATGGAATGTGCTGTGGAGAGGATTAAGTCAGACTTACCTGGGGATCCATTAACTAAGTCCAGAATTACAACACTCTAAGTCAGTTCAATAATTTACACACAATTCACAGGCTAGGGCATTCACCATTATTTATGTAAGAAATTTTTAAGAAAATAATATCATATGCCTTCTTAAGGCATGTAAATAAGCACACATCTCACGCGCACGCACGCAGGCGCGCACACACAGAGAGACTTGGTTTTCCAGTAAAGGAACCACAGAAGTTATTAATTACAGGATGGTCATTCTGTCCTTAAGTTTGCACACTTTCCATTTTCATCACATTTTTTCATTTGCTGCTCTTCTATAAAACACCACTGGTCAGAGTCTGATGTGCTGAATACCAGACTGTGCAGGTCATATCCCGACCATATTCTATCCTAAGCTGTCTTCCTGTTGATTTCCACATTACTACAGCTCTAGGCTCTTTTGGCCTTCCTGTCAGCCTCCTCCTTTCAGCCTAATCAAGAACATTTCTGTTTCCTACTCCTCTGGCTTTGTAACAATAAAGTGTTGCACTTTCAGTGTCTGAATGAAGTTAATTCCGCGTGCATGTTAATAGCCTGCTCCCTGCAAATCTAGGATGATCAATTTCACCTGCTCCCTCATTAGATAACGCTGCAAAGTAAATGCGCTGAGTGGAACAGACCACTCCCCCCATACATTTCCTGAAAATGGCAGATGTTTTTGAGAGATCTGAAGAATTAGGTCTCTTAAAGTTCCATAGCGCACAATTCAAGCAGAGAAAAGATCATCTGAAGACATTTACGGCACCCTTTCTTGGTGCTTTTCTCCATTCAGTAGAAAAATAAGCTCCTTTCTTTTTTCCTTCACACTGAATCATTTCACTGAAAATACCACTCAAGATTTTGTTGAAGCAGTGATATTATCTGATAGTCATTTTCTTCTGAAACAGAAGACATGCTTTGGAAGGATATTTAAAGTTCTGCTAAAGCTATCACTTTAAAAGCTTTCAAGAGATATCATTAATAGGAAAAGGTAAGACGAAAGTAGATCCCCAGATGAAATGTGCCCTGGCCATTAAGGTAATTCATATTCCTTATCTACTATCATAGCTCTAGTTTGTAGCCTAAGATCAGCCAGCCGTTCACATAGCCTTACTATTGGTGGCTGTTCAGAGTCATTGTGGTTTGCCAAATAAAGCTGTGTAAATGAATTTTCTCAAAGAAAATTGGTAAAATTATGTATATTTATTATTTTAATGTGTTAAATGAAACAAAATCAAGGAAATTTGGAACTTGAGTTATTTTTGTAGGATCATGAGCATTTGAAAATCTTTGAAGCTTTTTTAGCATAAAAAATAGTGTGCTTTGAGCGTAGTGAACATTTTCCATTTACTTCTGTGTGAAATAGTGTGAACGTGGGTTTGTTTCCTGAAGAAATATGATACTATCCCACCCATTCAGGTTGGTCACCTGTGAAATCCATTCACTCCAAATCTGAGAAGCAAAGACAATGTGATAATATAAGATGTTTTCAATTAGTTCCCTTACAAGGCTCCTTTCCTCCCAAGGTACAGGCTTCAGCAAAGAATTTGAATATGGTGTTATAAAATTAAAGACTGAAATTAATTTGGCCACTCCCACCATCCTGGTGAACACTCATCCATTGGGATCACCATGGTGGCCCCTGAGGGGGATCATTTGGTTTACAAAGTGTAACTTTATTGTGAAGTACACCATGCAGTACAGTTATAATTTAGACATTTCAAGAAAAAGTATGTTATAATGGGCAAAGAGTATAATTTCATTTTGTCCATTTCTTGAAACTACTAGTAAGGTCTAAACTGAGATAGAATTATAATATTCCACTTCATTCTGGGCTATTAAAGTCACACCAGTGAGCCTTTAGAAAATATGGGTTGATGTCCTGTAAACCTTACTAAACTTCTGATGAAAATCTACTAAGACATATACAGCGCTTAAGGATTATCTCTCCAGGGGCTTTACAGATTTTTCATGAAATCTCATTTATATTGCTGGAGACATTTTTAAATAAAATACTTTAGATACTACACATATCTATTTAGAAGAAAATGAGCACAACTTGCAGATAAGTTCTTTGACATTCCTAGGTAATAATAATACTTGCTACTAAAATCCTGTACATCTTGGTCACTGTAAGCTCCAAAATGTCTAGCTTATATGACTTTTATACATGTTTCAAATCAAAATTTCAATGGTCTGACCTCCCCTGAAGTGAACATTCTTGACTGATTGGTGCACTTGTGTAACATAGGCATGGCGAACATGGTGCTGTCATAGTTAGAACTGTAGAGAGCATATGACATAAGTTGATCAACATGCTGAGCTTCAGAGGCTTGGCTCCTTCAGGATCCTGCGAAGTGTGTTACTCAGAGTGTCTTTAGCTCACTGGGTAGCAATAGACAGCAGCAGAAATTAAGAGCATAGATGCACTCAAGCTGCTTATTGAGTGACTTTTTACTGTTTCTAAAGGACTATATCATATGAAATACAGTCTGTTGTCTTTACATAATAACAGATTACTCTCAGTACAGTGATAAAGGTTGTGGTAAAGAAACCATGGTACACCACAATGATAGACAATATTTACCGACTAATTGATTACATAGTATTCAAAACATGGAGAAATATCGGTATATTCATCAATACTGTCCATTTGACACTGGTGTGTATTGAAACAAGTAAACCAAAGGTTGGAGTGAATGAGAAACTTGGCATCACATGGTTCTCTCCCATATTTGAAGAAGAGCCGTTTACAGTTGAGTTGTCATACTTAGGATGAAACATTATTCACTGCTGTTGATAGACCTTACCACTTACCAAAAAGTCTTATGTATTTGTACCCCTTCTTTAGGTAACACCCCTCTAAAGTATTCCCTGGATTAAGTATAATGTTAAGAATAATTTACAGGTATGCACTGAAATTCATGTTAGACAAACTTTCAAGGGGTGAATGTTGACTGAAAATACGGAAGTGTCACATAATTGTTTTTCAAAGTATGTGTGCTTCTCTGTGAGCCTGCGTACATATGTGACACCATGCATGTGTGGTGGGAGGACAAGCCTTGGTGACGGTCCTGTCTAACATGTTTGACACATGTTTTGTATGCTGTTGCTTATACCAGGCCTGAGAGCTTAAGGATTATTGCCAGTCTCCACCACCCAGCTCTCTCTAAGATTTCTGGGATTATAGCTATATGCTTCCATGTCTGCCCTTGTATGACTTCTGGTCCTCACACTTTTCGTATAATCGTTTCACACACTGAGCCATCATGTCTAAATACATGTTCATCTCTTGAACCTAAGGAATCCAGTGCATTTAACTCATGGTAACATTATTATTTTTATTGATAATTGAGCCAATATTATTTCAAGGAAGTACCCAGATTATAATATTTTAAATTCTGTTATTTAAAATTGCCTCATTTATTACATAAGGAAAGAAATTTGTATGCAATTTTAAACAGATTATCCAAGTTCATTTTGCCTTTATAATAAAGCATTTTATGTTAGAAAAAAATTTAAGCATTCTTAGCAAATTTATAAAAAGTAAATATTTAAAGAGTATTTCATACAAGTTAAATATCAGTGATGATGGGAATGAGCATTTTTAGATACTATCAGATATTTTTAGTTATAGTCAAGGAAATTAAAGGCACTGACACAGAATTTTTAGGATATATTGCTTAGAAGGTAGAATAGGAGGCCAGAATAATAATAGTCCATTATGAGTTTATCGTGAGCATAAAATTGATGTCAATAGTTTTTAGAAAACTAAACACTATTACACAATTTAATGTGTTTGAGATTGTTTCATCCTATTCCATTTTTGTAAAGGCAATGCAGTTTTAAACCATGACACAGTATTATAAATATGATAATAAAAAACTAGATTTCAAAGATACAGAAATAAGGATTGCTTTTGTCATTATAAGGCAGGTCTGTCTAACCCACGAAGACCTCTGATTTGGTGGCAAATTACTCTTTAAAGAATATCTTCCACCATTAAGATGGATCGAATTGATTTGAAATTGGACTGGATAGATATCCAGCTGAATTCATTGCCTGCTCACCGAATTGTTGGAACATGAATTTATAAAACAGGAAGTTAATTTCTCTGGAGGAATATTACCCCTAAAATATCGGAAGGAATTCTAATCCATACATAAAGATTTCTCTTTAATGTTACACAGATAATGTTATATTCCCACGTGTCTGCTTCTGTACTTAGCCACCTACAGTTACTGATGGAAGCTACACAAACTCTGCTTATTTACCTGTCACCAAGGCTACCTGCTTAGGGAAGATCAATGTCTTGAATACAAGCAGCCAACAAACATACCAATAAGAGGTTAACACTTTCCTTACTGAATAGGGCAAGAAAGCATAGACAGGAGTAGGGAATGTATTTGAGCTTCAACATTTCCAGCAATTTCTGTTAACAGTGGAAACTGAAATGCATTTGAGACATTTAGAGAACATTTTTGAATCTTAGTTTTCATCCATGTACTGTGACCAAAAAAAAAAAAAATTGAAGAAATTTACTCACTTTTCCTTTTAAATCATGAATAAAATATTTGCTTTTATACGTATGTCATTATACATTGCCAAATTATTGTTGGCTAAAATTATTTATCAAATGACTCAAAGGTCATGGGAGACAGCTCGGTGAGTAAAATGTTTGCCTTTCACCCTAACATCCTGAATCCAGATATTTAGTTCTCATGTATAAGACTAGGCAAAGCAATAGGTGTTAACAGTCCCAGTGCTGCTGGGACAGAGACTGGTGGATCCCTGGAATCTTCTGACTAGTCCTCACTGTGCAAAGTCAACAGAACAAAATGAAGGACTAAACATTGCCTGGCAATTTAGGGTTTTATACTCCCTAATGAGCTAATAAAACAGAGAACATGTAAGAAAAAGTCACTCTGGAAGCACAAGGTGCCCAGGTCAGGGAGAGGAAATCTCACTGCTGTGAACTTGGTTATATTTATATTCTTGGCTTTCCATTATATAACATGAATCTGAGTCTGATTTTTCTTTGATAGCTAAGATTCTGCATAGTATTCCAGAAAACGGGATATATATGTATATATATGGACCTGCTGCTATTATGAAACTAGGAGCTATGACAATTAAAGTTGCCCACTGGATGATAAAAAAATTATAAAAATCATGTTTCTTGTTGATAATTCATTTAATAAAAAATTTGTTAGTTTGGCATCTATATTGAAAAACCTTACTTAAAGTAATATTTCTATGTCTCTATTTTGATATTGATTCTAGATTAAGCCTACCTTTTCATGTGGGAGTGTTCTCCTGTATTTTGTATTACTCTTATTGGT
>JAQHUG010000155.1:1117335-1133776 GCA_028555095.1 Dicrostonyx torquatus | reverse complement strand
TTAGTATATTATAGGATAACATCAAATATACTTCATGTACTTCCAGAGGTAAGGGGAAACAAACATTTCTTTATGCAAACTAGATATGGTCTTGATAGAGTTTTACTAGTATTCAAATATAATAAAGTTTTTACATGTATCCTATTCCATTACAGAATCTCTAGAGGAAAATATTATCTTGATATCTTTTTTTCTACTCTTTGTATTCCAACAAGGGAAGCACACTGGGGTGTAGTTTTTTCTGAAATAAATGTAGCAAAAGTTACTATGGTTGATTTACTGGAGTTATTCATGAATTCTACTTTATTACTGATTATTATTATCAATGTGGCACCGACTCATATTTCTGTTCCTAAGGAAAATGTTGAATTGTGTTTATTCAGATGGAGGAATATAGAGCTATCAGTGGGTGGAATTAAATGTATCAAGTAATAAACATGGATGTAAAAATTCTCTTCAGAAAAGAGACACTCTTGTCATTTTTCTCAGTGCTTTACAGGCTGAATTTTGAAAGAATATTTATAATGGTTTACCGAGGGAAAATGAGACATACTGACTACTTATTATCCTAATGACAGATTTGTCTTTAGTTTGTCTATAATCCATCTATCTATGTATCTATCAACCATTTACCTACCATCAAATTATCTTTCTATAATCTATCATCTATCTCTTTAGTCTATGGAAAAAACTTAAATGAGATGTTCATGTTTGATTTATTCCACAAAAATGAGATAAGCAATAGCATTAATAGTAGTTGAGTAATAACCTCTATCCTTCATTTTAAAACTGCTGTTTCTTGCTTATTGTAGTCATCAAACTGGGATGGAGATAACCCTCTAATATTCATCTGTAACTTAACTATTGTCATAATTGTAGTTACCTCCCTGGATTACTTTTACTAGTATAATAGCTTGTGGGAAACTGCTTCGTTTGAACAACATGATTATTATAAATAAGGATGAATAATAACATATATTTTAAGACAGAAAAAATTGAAACTCTGGAAATTCTGCTGTCAGAAAAGAACTACCTACTCTGCTTCTAATTTGTAATGAAGTTCTTCTATGATAAAAATTCAGGACATTTTGAGAGTCACTGCTTGACCTGGAGAGGTTCCAGTTGTTGACAGAGATATTTCTTTTGTAAATTTAATATAAGTCTAAGTTCTAAAAAAAAAAATCTCTCTACTGAATAATGAGGCAGGGGCATTTTGCTTAAAAACCCTTGAAGTGAAATCAAGAAGCACACTTTTGGGCGTTTGATTGTCATTATCGTATCACGTGACTGGCATCACCTCTGAGAGGGAAAGTTCTATAGTCCTCATGAGTTGCCATTGACACAATACAGCAAAAATGTAGCAGTATTCATGAGTTATAAGTTATTCTCCATTTGCAAAATATTTAAATAACTAACAATGCTTGAAAATTTAGAGAAGTAAAACATTCTGCAAACATTAGAATGTCTCTAAGAAATAGGAATTTTTCATTATGTACATTTGAATTCTCAAGAGAGTGGTCAAGGACACATTTGCGGATAGACCAGAGGATGTTTGGATATAGCTAAATGCATGATCTTTAACATGAACTTTAAAATTTCAGCTTTTTATACTCATTGCCTGAGCTCTGCTCACTGAAAGAAATCAGGGATCTGTACTTTCCAGAACTATCAAGGGAGCTCATTGGCCAGACAGATAAGGCAAATTTGAAAAATCCATGTTCCTTGAGAGATGCCATCCCAAAGACAAGGAGGAAAGTAGTCAAAGAACAAAACATACATAACTTCTACCCTCAAAGTGCATGCAAACATATGTGAATATGCAGCACATGTGGACCCACACCCATCTTTGTACACATACATCCATTGTGTGCCCACATACAATGAAAAAGAAAAAAAAACACATCTCAAGGCTTGTCCACTGACACATTCTCTAACATTGGAAAATACAGAGATTGGTTTGGGCCTGGTGAGGGATGACATACACATTTGTGAACCATTTCATATTTAAAGACATCCTGGGTGATTCTCATGAATCACCTTTGAAAGCCAAAGCAGATGTTTGATTTAAAAAAAAAATGTAGGTTGTACATTTGGATAGTTGTCTGACTGTTAAGAAGATATACTTTTTAAAATACCCACACACAGTATGTAAGCCATTCTTGCTCTTCTTTTGTTGTTTTTTTTATTTTTAAAATATTCCTATTTTACATATTAATCCCAGTTCACTGTCTTTCCTATCCTCCTGCTCCCCCATCTCCTACCAATCCTACCACCCATCCACTCCTCAGAGAGGATGAGGACTCCTATGGGGAGTCAAGAAAGCCTGTACATCATATTGAGACAGGACTAAGGTCCTCCCCTTATATCTAGACTGAAAGAAGGTATCCCTCCATAGGGAATGAGCTCCAAAAAGTCAGTTAATATACTAGGGATAAATACTGGTTCCACTGCCAGTGGCCGCACAAACTGCCTAAGCGATACCACTGTCACTCACATTCAAAGGCTCTAGTTCAATCCTATGTAGGTCTACCAGCTGTCAATCCAGAGTCAGTGAGCTCACACTAGCATAGGTCAGCTGTTTCTGTGGGCTTTCCCATAATGGTCTTGACTACTTTGCTCATATTATTGCCTCTCCCTCTCTTGAAATGTTCTCTGGGTGCTCAGTCCAATGTTAGCTGTGTAGCTCTGTGTTTGCTTCCATCATTTACTGGATTAAGGCTGCTCATTCATTCCTCGCCACTCAGATCCAAAATAATCACATAGAAACTATATTATTTGAAATATTGTTTGTCCAATAGCTTAAGCATATTTCTGCCGTACTCTTATATCTTTAATTAACCCATTTCTAATAATCTGTCTACTGCCACATGGCTATGGCTTACCAGCCAGGTTCCAGTGTGTCTGTCTCCAGCAGCTGCTACATGGCTTCTCCCTGACTCAGCCTACTCTCTCTATATCTCTCTTTCAGCCTTGCCTTTACTCTGTTAAGCTGTTGGCCTAAAGCAGCTTCTTTATTAGCCAATGGCAATACAACATATTCACAGAATACATCACCTCTCACATCACTGGATGAATGCTCTATGATGATACTTAAGGTAGTCATCAATCTGACTGCAGTGGAAGGGCAGTTCAGGCACTTTTTCTGCTATTACTTAGGGTCTTAGCTGGGGTCATCCTTGTGGGTTCCTGGGAATTTTCCTAGTGTCTCCTTTCTCACTAACCCCATACTCTCTCCCTCAATGAAGATAACTTTTCTTTGCTCTTTATAATAGCTGGGATGGGATTAATAAAACATTTTAATTAAACTTGACTTCACAATTACCAATTTAGAAATGTTAACATAATATGTTTAATGTTGGCTACAAGGACACTCTGAATTCTATAGCTATTGTTTTGTTTGTGCCACTGTCCGTTCAATAAGTGGGTCTGCATATTTCCCTTTATGTGTGTATTATTAAAATTATTTTGAAATTAAGGTAATTTGTTTGAAATCCGGAGAAAAGAATTTGTGAGACAATAAAAAGTGACCTTTAAAAAAGATATAGTTTTGAAAAATAAGCATATATTGTTGGGCAAAGTTAGTCAATATTAAGTAGAAGCAGATGCTGAAAGCTTTTTAGTCTCACAGCCCATGGCCCTTTTCTTTCCTCTCCTTCTCATGTATTTCCTCCCCTTTCTTGACCCCTTCCTTCTTACTTCTTCTTTTTTGACTCCTTCTATTTCCACCAAATCTTCTTTCTTTTCTAATAGCACTTGAAAGATATTCCTGACTCAGGATCACACAAAACTGAGTCCACTATAATGTGATGTATATATCTCAGAAAATAATTTTGTTTAAAATGCATTTTTAGACTTTTGAAGTCTGCAGTCACATTCTGATTTCTGTGATTTCTTCATATTTATGTTCTGTCTTTTCTACTTCTTTGAGGCCACAACATGTATTAAAAGTCAGTAAGTTCCAGCATTTTGAGGCACTCTTTATGATCACTGCCCCCTGCACCATCCCCTAATCACAGTATAGTATGGGGTCCCCTCTGAGTTCTGTTGTCATTTCAGCTTTTGTCTGTGTTGTCACAAAGCTGAGTCCTTTGCATAAACCAAGTAGATTGATAGTCTTTTGTAATTTAAAGGCCTCTCTGAAAACATAGTGAAGGAAATATCATACACCATAACTTATACCTATATTCCTGCCCCTCAAATTACCAGTTTTTATGTACAATTACAAATAATTCATAGAGGCACTTGAGGTTTATTGGTTGGTTCTCTCAAATAAAAGCAACTTTGCACTATCATAATTTAAAGTTTTCATATGGAATCCTTACATTTTCAATTGCATCTTAAAATTGAGATTGTACTTTTATTAATTATTCTTGTAGATATTCCTTTTACCCTGTCTCCGTCTGAATGATGAGACCTTTCCATTTTATTTTCTGCTCTAGTTAACTGTTACAGGCCTGATAATTGCATTTAAAGTAAACAATTATAAATGAGGAAGACTTTCTGTAACACATCACTTGCTCTAAGGATACAGCCTGCATTGCTGTGCTGCAACTTGGACCTCCCTGTCCAAGTAATATCACATCTATTAAATCAACTTTAAAATTTTGCACTGAAAATTTTGTTGTTGACATCTGATGCTTACAGTCTATATGTTCTTTTCTGCATCTGCTGAAATGAAACTTGTAGTCCCCACCATTAAAAATATATTATCTCCCTAAATGGAAAGGTAAACTTACGGTCAAATTAATTAAATTAAAATATGTATTTGAATTGGCTTGAAAGTAAATTAGAATTACTCTGAAATATATGACCTCTCTTTACTGAGCAGAAATGTACAAATTTAGGTGATTGCTTGGAAAGTTGCAAATAGCAAACTGTAAGGTGGTCCACTATAAATCATTATTATTTTTCCTGCTTGGCTGTTGATTTTAGAATATCCTTTTGATTCCTCTGGAAGACATCATCTGTCATATAGTAGAATGGTATCCAAAGCAGTGATTGTTTAAAAGTCAAAAGCATCTAGAAGCTGTTTGAGACCATTTGACGTTCTATCAGGAGACAAATGTTTGCTTCCCAGCCCTTACGTTGGGTTGTTCACAAATGCGTGTAACACTAGCTTCACTGCTTGCACAGACACATCGATAAATAATCAATTACATTCAAAAAAAAACCTCAAAAGTATCCAAAATAGAACATAATGCATAATTTCAATCTTCAAGATGCCCAGATATTATATTTCTATCATTAATGGCTAAACTTTTTTTTATCACTAGACTGTTATTGTGCTTATATCAGCATATTTACTGTAGATACTAAAAAATACCTAGGTACTTTATAAATTAAGAGGATGATTTAGCTCTCCGTTTCATAGAACCAACTAATGGCCCAAAGTGAGGGCATACTGCCTGCATCACAGAATAGTAAGTGGCATAATGATACGTGAATATAGATCAAAAAGCAAGACAGGTAGCAAGAGACAGTCAGAGGTCACACTGTCCATTTTATAACAAGTCACTTTTGCACAAACTAACTCAGTCTGTTAGAAGAGAAACAGCCTCTTCTGAGTATATCTACTGTCCTGTAACTATTCTTAGGTCATATGTCTTACAGGTAACTGTTATCTTAAATTTATCATCTTGGAGACCATGCTTCCAGCACATTTACACTCTGAGGACACACAGCATTCAGATAACTGCATGGCCCATCAATTTTACCCTATGGTGAAATACTAAAATTCTATATGTATTTATGTTAAGATATAAAAGATCTTTCTTCCAGTACAAGATCATGTCTTAAGGTTAGATTTTATTTAATTAGTTAATACTTTGACTTTCAAGGGGCATTTGGCTGTATTGCTTTCTATCTTTTATACAAGAAGCTAATGTGTGTGTGTGTGTCTGTGTGTGCATGTGTGTGTGTGTGTGCATGTGTGTGTGTGTTTATGCATGTGTATATGTGTGTATACTGAATGGTCATGTTACTGTACCTTCAGTTCAGTGTGCATGTAGAATGAAAGTGACATGTCTTAGACTAGCTTGAAACTTTGCATCAGGTCCTTTCTGATTGAGCAATGTGCTGTGTAGACTGTCTGGTTTCTCTAGTCTTTGCCCATGGTGTTGGGCTTGTTCACTTGGATTGTTCTCTCACTGAAGAGTAAGAGAGAACAAAAAAATAAGTCAGTCATATTCACCTTGGTCCTCATTTCAAAATGTTGATCCACCCAAGGGGATTAGTGGTTCACTTTACTTTTGCTTGACATTTTTATGGTGCATGTTAAGTTTGATCACTAAGATTAACATTAATTAACTGTTATATGGTTTCAATGTACAAAAGAGTTGAGATGATTTAGAGATGTATAGAAAACCAAAAGGGTAAGTTGTAAATTAAACAATATATCTTGCTATTCCATTAAATATTTAAAAATGTTTAGCCCAACGAGAATGAATATTAGATGAAACATACAATATAGATAAGAAAAGTGTTAAACTTGACTTCTTGCCTCATGTTTTGCAGGATCTCGTCTTCGTCAAGAAGACTTTCCCCCCAGGATTGTAGAACACCCTTCTGATGTAATTGTCTCCAAGGGAGAGCCCACGACTCTGAACTGTAAGGCAGAGGGCCGGCCAACTCCCACCATTGAATGGTACAAGGACGGCGAGAGGGTGGAGACAGACAAGGATGACCCCAGGTCTCACAGGATGCTTCTGCCCAGCGGATCCCTATTCTTTTTGCGAATTGTGCATGGGCGCAGAAGTAAACCCGACGAAGGGAGCTATGTTTGTGTTGCAAGGAACTATCTTGGTGAAGCAGTGAGTCGGAACGCATCTCTGGAAGTGGCATGTAAGTAAACACCATGAGCCTCATGGGCACTCTCATTCCACTTGACTTTAGTAAGTTTGGTTGTGTCTTATTGATGTGTAGAACATATAGAGTAAAGAATTGAAATACTGCATAACCTTTGCTTCTCTGAAAAAATATGGCTAGAGTACCATAAAAACTACAACAATTTTATTCATATCAAATTAGTATGAAGTAGTTTACGGTCTATGCTATTATATCATACCAACAAGATATGTATGATGCTACACTTATTGAAAATTTGAATTACTGATGAGCTACATAATGGATTATCACTGTTGGTTGCTTATTTTAAAATCAAAAGTTCATATATAACATGTAAGAAATGCAGACATCAATTTTGCACATGTTTCTGCTACTGACATATATATATGTGTGTGTGTGTGTGTGTGTGTGTGTGTGTGTGTGTGTACATTATACAGTACATATAAACAGTAGATATAGAAGGGAGGATATACCATCAACTATAATGATAACTTTTTTCTAGTAAACTTTATTAAAGAAGAGATTACGATGCCATTTCAGAGTTTCTGATTTTTACTCAATCTTGATAATCAAAAGAGATAAGAACTTTCTCTACTCACACTTTTTTTCTATTTATTTATTTGCCATCCCTGCCAACAGAAATAAAGATATTAGTTCCTGGCTTCTATTTAAACACAGACTCCATTGATTTTGTGGGTGGTGTGTGATAGACTGTTCGGTTTTAGGATTTGGGGTTGTGATTTAAGCAATACTATCTACTTTCCTCGTAGCTTTCTTGCTTTATGGAAAAGTTTCATCTGCTGTAAACTGTGCATAAGACAACAGCAAATGTTCACTTGTAGAGAAGGTGCTGGGAAAGTGTTAGGGATCACAGGTCCTTTTGCTGAAGTCAATACATTCTATGTGGCATCACAGCAGGATTAGAAGGCTTATGTGCAGCGAGTTGAGACTTGCAGCAATGTGCCAGTGTCTTTGTACCTGAAAGTGTCTTTTGGTGAACAAATGAAAGTAGTCTTTAACTTATCTGTCTTGGTGAAGCTCTTGCTCCCAAGCCACCTCTCCTCTGGTTTAGAGTTTCATCCTACAAACCGTGAACTAGCTGATGTTTAAAATTTGTAGCTCGAATAAAAAAAAAAATGAGTGGTAGCTCCTAAAATTCACTGTTTCTGTATAAAAAACGAAAAAAAATTTACTAGTAATATGATTTTTACAACAAATGCCAAATATTTTTTTAAATAAAATAATACTTGAAAAATACTTAAAATAGTTTAGTAGAATGTAAAACATGAAAAAACAGCTTTAAGAATATAAAGGTTCTCCGTATGTTTCCCATTAATAATCCTCTTTCTGAGACTTCTGCCCATATTAAAATATTTCATTGCTAAATTCTATTGATTCAGCCTTCCATGTTCCTTTGTAGTGTGACTACGGTTGTCCTGCCATGTTTTAAGGACTCAGAGCCCATCACTGCTACATGACCAAGGTGTGGCAAGTGAACTAATGGGGATTTCAAGAACAGATCTTGACTCTTTGAACTTTTGAAAAAAGTTCATAAGGGATTCTTCTACACGTCTAGAATCCTGCAAATAAACAGACATTGATGAAAATGAAGAAGCTTCATTTTTTCCATAACATTTCCCTTTTTTCTCTCCAGTAGCCAAGAACCACTATACTCTGTCTAATTTCACTTCAGAACATAAAAGTTTATCAAAATTAGCTGGTAGTCTCTTTGTAAAAGAGTAATGAACATTACTCTTGGGTCATAGCTTCGTTAAAATTGATCCTCAAACACATGGCATCTTTTATTTCATCTGAAGGAATTATTGTCTCCCCTAATTAAATCATAAATAATTAATTTATTTTATTTTAAGAGAAAAATATTAAGGCGCGATTTTTCCCATGTAATGTGACGGTTGCATTTTTTAATGTAGAAATAATGAACTTGAAGAAATGCTTAAATTACTTAAAATCTCAAAAGGAAAAATCAGAAGACTTCCAAATTGCATTTTCTAGTGAATACAATTCTTTCTTTTAATGTCATGTCAACAGTTTCTGGCATTTGAAGCTACCAAAGATCAAATAATACTCATTTTTTGTTACAATCTTTTTGCATTGCCTTGCCAGTCTTTTCTATGTTACTGTGAATTTCAGAACATAAATCTGAAATGCTGAACAAAGAAATACTACTCTCCCCTCAATGTGCTAAGGGAAAGGAATAAAGAAGACATTCCAATCTATTGTCAAAGTTAAGAATGCCCTTCAGAGGACCAACATATAAATATTTTATAATAGATTAAATAGAGAAAATAATATCTAGGTAAGTAATATAGAAAAAGGGTCCTCAAAGGGAACACATCATTTAAGCTCTGATCTTAATACTATGTGATGTCCTGGAGGGAAAATGAGGTTGGATATCATGCTGCTATAGGGAAAGGAAGAGTTAAAGAACATATGGACCTGCTCGGCATCAGAGAGCTTGCTAGAGGCTGTTCAGAAAGAATAAGTTGGGAAAGAGGGGATGTGCTGAATCACAACCTCTGTGTGCTTTCATTACATGCAAGGGAGTCTTAGACAGAGAACTGGTGATTACATTTCTGGGATGATGAATGGAGGCAAGGAGAGTTATGCTGTCAAGTAACCTGGAAAAGGCTTCATCTTGGATTTTAAACTGAAAAGCAAAAACTGGGGAGAGGAAATGGTTAGAAATAAACCTGAGAACTCCACCACATGCCAGGTTACTGGTTATGATCAGTTTTCAAGGTGGTGTGCGTCTCTCAAATATTTTTGTGTCTCAGTGCCTACATCTCTAGGTTCACCATTCATAAAATTCGAGTGTACAGGAGGAACATCTGTGGCCATGAGAGTTCTCTTGGGCTGTATGCTTTGATATGTCTGTGAGGTAACACGGTTAAAATGCTTAGTATTCCATTATAAAATAGCTTCTTAAATTAGCAAAGAAGTAATTTTCAAATAAAGCTTGATGTTCCAGAAATAAGGAAAATTAGAGGAGATTGCTTAGGTAGGCTGTCAGCAGGTGAACCATTTCTTTGGATTAAGTAGTTATGGGAACAAGAAAGGAAGTTTGGTATGGGAGGTATGGTAGAGAATAGGTGTCAGAGTAACAGGGAATGTTGAAGTGACAATAAAAAATGTTTTCAAATAAAGTAGGTGATAAGTAAAAGCAACCAATGATGGGAGGACACCATGAGCTTAAAGGTGTGAATGGTGGAATAGCAAATGGGTGTTTGCCTAGAAGGGAGCTATGCGTGCAGAATGGGGTAGCTGGAGCAGTCTCAGCATCTCTACAACTGAGTGTGGATTCCATGGGCTCCTCTTCTACAAAGGAAGTTTGGAAGTAGTTCTGCCTTTTGCCTACAACATGGAAGGCAGACCTGTCAGCCTTCATAATAAGCCATGATGAGTGCACACATTTATTGTGCAATGGTTATTGATAAAGCAATATGAAAAATTTTTGATTCTTTTTGCTTCACCTTGATTTTATTTTAAATGCTATATATTGTGTCTGTCATACATGAAAATCAGAATTCTGTGGTTAACCATTAGTCACCTATCTTGATTTTCTGTGTGGAAATCTTCTGTATGCTTTATTATATTCTGCCTCTCACTCCTATTCCCTCCCCTATCTCTCTCTGTCTCCCCTTTTTTCTGCAATATAGTGGGTGAGTACAGAAAAATAACAGAAAAAATATTCATGACCAAATATTGCTATAGAGAATAGAATCACCCAATAATTTTATTATTGTTATGTGTTTTGTTTGTTTGTTTTAAGCATATTTAAGGGGAAAAGAAGAGTAATTCAGAAAGTCTTTTCCGCTTACATGAATTTGAGGTGGGTCTTTAGGCAGAAAGTGATTTTAAATGGAATGAAAACATAATCACAAGGTACCAGCAAGAGGCCTGGCACTCAGGAAGTTAATAGGTGGTTTTCCAATGACACCTCCGGGAGTTCCAGGCACAGAGGTGCAGATAGGATTTCAGTTCCCAACAAGTGCTGTGTTGTACAGACCAGAAGGAGTGGGAGGGCCTTTGCTGGGACCCTGCATAGTTGCATGAGATGCAGCCAGCCTGGTGGCCTCAAGAGATGGCAGCTGTAGCCCCAGGTGGTAAATATAGGACGGCAGCTTGATCTATCGACCAAGGGAAGAGGGGTTCTGGGCTAAATGAAAATTCATGAAAAATTGATGAAGTCCCCAGATTATTTTTTTTTCCATTTCCTTTTCTGGACGCTATGCTTGTGGCAGAGGATAAATTAACGAGGTGATAAACTCTCAAATGCTGGGAGGTTCTGGTTCAAAGTTCAGGGACACTTGGAATACTGGCTTTGTTTTTATGTTTTCTGTTTGCTTGTTTGTCTTTTCCCACTGCTTACTTTAAAGGCAGATACAGAACTTCTCAAATTGCCTTTGTTTTGGTAAGCTCAGAAAAGCTGAATCTAAATATCCAAATGACGGCTTTTAGTTTGATCCTCAAGAGAAAACATACATGATTCCGAAGTCCATTCGGAGTGTGAGTATGAATTCCATGAGGCAAGATTGTTTCCTCTTCGTTATTTCTTCTTTTCCTTCTCTCCCAGTAGCCCCTCCCCCGTTGTGTTCTCCATGTAGCAAGACTCAGGCTCTGGGAACATGATTCAGAGAAGGAAAAGGCGCTGCATTATTTATAGATCACAGATTGCTAGAATAACAAAGCTGCACAATAGTCCTGATTGTTTTAAATCTACCACTAAATTGCTATTTTATTTGTACAAAGAAGAATGGGCACATGCGTGGATGAACTTTGCTGTGAGAGGAAACAGTTGCCCTGAAACTGAACACAAGATGAACTGTTAACTTCAGTCCTACAGGTTGACTTTTATGTGCTTGATTTTGTTTTGACTGTGGGGAAAATTTAACAAGGGGGAATGGTTTTATTCTTCATAAAGACTTAAGACAATTTAAATTTAAAAGAACTTAAATTTAAGCTATGCAGAGCTCCTTGAATTTACTTTTTGCTAGCTTTCTTTTTTGAGGAATGGATTTATGGTGTATTCGAGGGTGGTCTCAAACTCCCAACCACCTCTCCTCAGCCTGTCAAGTGCCACCACACGTGACAGGAATTGTTTAGTGAGATATTATTCATATATCATGTCTTTCACAAGTTCAATATATATCATTTGATGATTTTAAAATAAATGTATGTGCAGGATGTCACCATCAACACCATAACCGAAGCTAAAACATTTTGAAACTTAAAAGATACCTGTGTCAATTAACATGCAATCCCCAATCTTCTGAAACCTTCCTCCATTAACCCCACAGAAATATTTACCTACTGTCTGTCCCTATAAAGTTGCATGTTGTGTGCATTTATAGGTGGAAACATTTATTAATGGTAATTTTGTGCAATAACTTATATACTTCTAATGCCTACAATTCAACAGAATGGCACATCGCCGATTCTCCTTTTACACGTGGCTTTCTTTTTCTTGTAATAACTTGAACATAACTTTCCAGTCTGACCAGAGGAGGCCAAAAGTGTTCTATAATTACTTACAGTAGGTTGTACATTTTTTTACACTTGAACCAGTCTTTACCAAAGAGTAGTAGAAGTTTTATTCTAAGTCAATTCTTTTTCTATATAGAAGTCTATGGCATCTTGTAATCCAGTGGCTAAGGACCAAGGTTAATTACACTACTAACATATATTTAGTACTGAGAATGAAATTGTCTTTTCCTGAGGAAATTCCCAAAAGCAAAAGCATTTCTAGTTGTGTCTTTCTTAATTAGGAGGTACCCTTGCACTTTTGTTGGTTAGAAGTTACATATACATCTTTGTCAATGTTTCATAAGCAATACTGTGTGAGAGAAAAATAGTCTCAGCCTGAGATAGCTTCTGGAATTTCACGGTCACTCAGTAGCCTTCTCTGTCAGACATCAACAGTTGACTGTCTCAGTGGTTTAGGCTACTATGGCAAGGTGACAGAAAGAAATGTCTCATACAAAATATAATTTAATTTTTGTAGCTTTAGAAAAGTCAGTGTTCAAATAGTCAATATAGGTGTGTTTTGACAAATATTACCTACTCTCTACTTTCTATTTCTGATTCCCAGAAACCCATTACATGAAGGTTCTTTCTGAAGACTAATCATATTCCTTTTAAGATATGCCTTATCTTAGAAGGATTCTAATCTTAGGGATTGATTTATTTTTTAATTTTATAAACTTTATATAAAATGTTTCCAAAATAAAACCATCATATACTTATTTGGAATTTTTAGCTCATTAATTTTAGAAGAGCATAGAAATTTAGATGGTAGTTGGGAGAGAATTTATACAGAAACTGTTTTGACACCAGGTTTGAACCCTGGTAAGTGCTAATTGCTGTGTTTTTTTCTTACGATTGCTTTGATTTTTATTTTTTTGGTTTTTCGAGACAGGGTTTCTCTGTGACTTTGAAGTCTGTCCTGGCACTAGCTCTTGTAGATCAGGCTGGCCTCGAACTCAAAGAGATTCACATGCCTCTGCCTCCCAAGTGCTGGAATTAAAGGTGTGCACCACCACCGCCCAGCATTTTGTTTGGGTTTTTTGTTTGCTTATTTGTTTTATGGAAACTACACTGTTATGTGATATCTACCAGAGAAGACTACTTGGACACATGTTTAAACCTTTTTTACCTAGCTTGCCAGAGGCTACGTAGTGTGTTTGGGATCCCAGTTTACCGCCAGGCCTTTCTCAGACAGAAAAGCAACTTCAATTAACAAGAATAGTCAGCCAGAAGCACATATACAGAAGCCAAAATAGTAAGGCTAGTACAATTAGAGACTTTCCAAGGAATTTGATGAATTAGGTCTTTGTTTTCAGTTTGATTGGGTATACTGAATACATTCTGAGTTTTATTGCCTGAATGGTTTTTCAATCATGGCATAAGTTGTGCTATGTATGATCCTAGGGCTTGTTTCCGCTACCAGAGAAAATAATCCTTGACCACTTATCTGTTCATTAATGTAGGGTTATTATATAAATTGACTTAAAAAATCCGGAATGTGAAAACATATCTGGATTATAAGCAGCAAAAAAAAAACCTGAATGGTGGATGCCATGGGAACACTGTGTAAAGTCTCAAGTATGGCCTAAAAACTGAACTTAAATTAACATTCAAGTATAAAAGGAAATCTTTGGTCATTCAATATCATGACAGAAGTATTTAGCATTTTTGAAGGCAATAATTACATTTTTGTGTTCAGTTATCTAACATTTAAGTCTATATAAAGACTTGTTTCTTCATACATATTTCTTTTGATCACATAAGGTGTATTTGGTATAAAGCATCTTGTGTGAATCTGCCTGCTTCATTTCCCTTCTTGCTTTTTTCTGCTTATTTATATTAAATGAGAACATTAAAATGTTTCTCATAACTTCTATTTAAAGTCTTCATTGGTTTCTCGAATTGTTAGGAGTAAGGATTCACACCTTTGATGGTCCATTATTATTGTGGAAGTGTCAGTCAATGGCAATATCCATCAACTGTGGTGGAGAGGAAAGCTGTCAAGCAGAGCTTGCACAAAGACTTAAGAGTGGCCCAAGATGGCTTCTGGATTGTTAGAAGTTCAGGCAGGCCATACAAAAGTTAAAAAAAAAAAAAGACCAACTTTGGAGAAAACAACTAACTAAAAGTTTTAAAGAACTTTCTTTTCCTGGAAGATATTAGGATCCCCCTCATTTGGAATGCATGTTGGCAGTAAAAATGGAAAAGCACACTTGTTGGCTACATTGAAGGAGTGAAGTAGAGGAGTCTATGCTACAGGTTCCCATGTGACACAGTGAGAGCTGCATTAAGTTGACAAATTAAGCCCATATCAGGCAAGGGGAGGTAAATTTCAACAAAGTATCGAAAGATTTTCTTTTAAATGAATTCATGCTCAGTGAAGACATTGTAATAATGAGGGGTGGCTGCAAGTTGTTGCATGAGGAGGAGTGGGCTGTGGGGGCTGTGTTCCCCAGCTCCCAGCTCCCCAGCACGGGCCTGCTTTTGGCCCTGGCTAGCCTATACCTGGAATAATTACACACAAAACTGTGTTCATTTAAATACTGCCTGCCCCATATGCTCTAGACTCTTCTTGGGTAACTCTTACATATTATTTTAACCTATTTATAATAGTCTGTAAATCACCACAAGGTAGTGGTCTTACCATAAAGATTCTAACCTACGTCCATCGCGGGCCGGAGAAGCATGGCCTCTGCCCCAGTGCCTTCTCTCTCCCAGCCTTCAGTTCTGTCTACTCTGGCCACCTAAGGGCTGCCCTATCAAAAGGCCAAGGCAGTTTCTTTATTCAACCAATGAAAGCAACAGAAATACAGAAGGACCCTCCTACACCAAGGCATAATTTAATGTGTTCTATTTTCATATGACCACCTTAAAAATGTTAGAAACACATATGTGAGCTGAGGAGTAGATTTGAAAAAAAAGAAGTCAAAAGAGTTTTTAAATGGTTCTAGTGATACTCTTGGAAGATGATATAACTCTTCAAATGGTTTAGAATATTTATTTTAAGGGGTATATTTTATCATAATTATAGAAGCAAAAAAACCAAACAGAGAAAAGTATAAGTTTTAATGACAGTGTTAGTATTCAACAGAATGGCATCGGACCTGGTCACAAGTACATGGGTCAGGAACAGCTACTATACATCGCAAATGCTAAAGAGTAAAAAGTCTTTCTGAGAAGAGAAAATAGAATGTAGAACTGGAGAACTGATGGCCTTGAATGGGAACTGAGTAGTAAGAATCATTTGTGTCTTTTGAGCACCAGATTTTTTGTCTAAGCATTTCATAATCACTATTTATTCAGTTCTAAAAGGAACTGTAAGATTGTGTAAGTGTGTAGCTTTCATATATATCTAAGATGTAAAATTAAGTTGCACATTTATATATCTAAGATGTGAAATTAACTTGCATATATTCATACAGAAATTAGAATTCAGATTTGAACCCAGACAGACCTGGCTCTCAAATATGATTTCTTCATCAGTCTGCTATGCCTCCACATTGATTAATTTAAACAAGAAAGCAAAATCAGTTGGCACTTAGAGAAAAAGAATCATTAGTGTTGATTTTGGTTGTTTTATCCAGAAACCATGACCTAATTGTGCATATCCAATGGCAACCCCTGAAGAGGTTAGACGAGGTAGAAGGCACCGTTTTTGTGTTGATAGTCTGTGTTTTGTAGGATATTAAAGAAAAGAAACAACATAAAGTAAATTTTTTCTATGTTTGTTTAGTTATATTGACATTTGAAAGCTCATTAGTTTATTCAAGTAATTTAATTTTCTCTTTACAGTTTCTACTTGTCAAATATCAGCACCAGGAAAATCCATCACTTTCAGTTGTTATTGACATGTTTGGAGGCTAAAGCATCTTGAAGATTAACAATTCAATTTATAAGATGAGTCATGTGTGATTTCAGATACAATGAGAAGTTCACCAAGTTTTCAAAGCAGGAGTATTATAGTGGCAGCCATGTCTTACACCTTTTTTATAATTTTCTGAGTCATTAATATCTTCAAATACTGTTATTTTGTTGCTATGTATATTTATACACA
>JAQHUG010000155.1:1090498-1112931 GCA_028555095.1 Dicrostonyx torquatus | reverse complement strand
GATATTACTAAGAGAATTACAGACCAATCTAACTCAGGAAGACTGATGCAAAAATATTCAATACAATAATGATTATGCATCTTTAGTTTTTTTTTAGATTTATAAAATGATTCAATGTTTTCAATACAAAATGTCAAAATATTAAATATCCATAGTCAAATTATAAAGGTTGATATGTACTTCAAAAATTTGTTCCAAGTAGGTAGAGTAAAGCTGTATATTACTAATAAATAACAAAGCAAAACAAAGCAAACAAAACCTCCCAACCCCACCTCCCAAAACAAAAATAAGCAAGAAAATATAGTTCCTAAGATTTGGTACTAAAATACAAACCAAAATAAAGAAAATGAATAAATTTGATTTTATTAAAAATAGAAATTGTTACTCTCTAAAATGTTTCATTCTTCTTTAAAAAAATAAGAGGACTGCTTTAAGTTTGAGATTATATAGATATATACATGTGTACACATTAGATAAATATCAAATGATAAAATACAGTTGGAATAAAATAAGATATGCCACAAATGAATACATTATGGATGACAGATAAGCACACTGGAGGACATTACTGTACAAGTAATCAAGTAAAGCTCGAGACCATCAGAAAAGATCTTTCATCACAGAATTCCTTTAAGGATGCAGAGAAACTGGTTTGTTCCTGCATTTCTGAAAGACAAAGTGAATAGTCGCATTGTAATAGAGTTTGATGGACTCTAAAGGCACTAAATTTTACTTTCCATCCCATTCCACAACTAATCATTAATCTCAAAGCAATGATAACATGCACACAAAATGCAGTGTTTGTTTTTTATTCCTAGTTTTACTCCTGATTGCAGAAGACAAGATAGTACTAAATTGTCCTTCATTGAATGATTAAACACAGCAATCTGTATCCACACTATGGAATACTACTCAGCAATAGAAAGAATTGAATTATTGATACACAAAATGATGCAGATAGGTCTCGTGGGTATTATGGTCCATGGAAAATGGCATTTTAAAGGACATTTCAAAAGGCCACATGCTATATAATTCCATATTCTAAAGATCACAAAATTATGATGATAGAAACCAGGTTAGTGGATTGAAAAAGTCAAAGATATGGGAGTCAGGAAGGACTGGTTATGACCTATAAAGGATATTCAAAGGAGACTATAATGACAAAAGGATTTTGTATCTCTGCTATTATGTATGGTATGTCCTCTAATGTACAAGGTGACAATGGAATAGAACTCCATATATCCATTGTTTTGTGCAAAATTCATGCACAATTTGATATTACAACATAACTAACAAAAAGAAAGTTAATATGTGATCAAAACACATAATAGTATCTGATCCATGATATAATAAATAGACTTTAACCTATCACTGCCATATAATTTCTTTCACTAACCCTTATTAATACATTTGAAGTTTAAATTAAGAAATATAAACCAGCTTGATTCTATGCTTCTAAAACCACTCATGATTTTGAGTATGGTTTAAGTTCATCATTAAAAGAGGAAACACACAAGAAGACAACTATAAAGAATATAAGGTGATAGGAAAAAACTGAAAGACTCATAACTATTGATCCTTGAACAGAAGTCAAATGAGGACATCTGTGGGTCCCCTAAGTTTTACAAACAAGACAAGACCTCTTTTGGCGAATGGAAAGTCAATAGTCCCTATGTGTTCTGAGGAACCAGTGAAGGAACAATTCTTGGAAGGTAAAGTGTGGGTGGTGAGTGTGGTGGACCTTCTTTTCTTGGACCTAAAAGACCCAAATATTAATTTCAGATTTTGGTATGGCATCACCTTGTATATTCCCTCTAAGGAAAATGAATCTTCGGGTTAGGGAAACATGTTGCAAGGCTTAGAACCTTATGCCCTATTCAATTGCAAAATAATTCTCATTACTTCCCTATTTACAAGAAATTCTGCAAAGTGAAAGTAATTTCTTTAATTTTTTCTTTTTCTTATCATCTCTCAAGACAAGCTATTGGAAAATTCCCAGGAAAATTATGTGCCCCTCTTACATATCTTATTGTGAAATCCTTGGAGAGTATAAGCAATTAAATTAATTACATTTTGCAGGCTCTCCCTTCATTTATAATATATAATTGCCCAGGATCCACATGTCCATATTCAAGAGAAGCTTGATAGAAAAACTGATTTATTTTTGCTTTCTTGCTGAGTCTGCTTTAAATACTCCTAAAGACAGGCAGAAATGTTGTGTTTAATATTCATTTAGGAGTACCTTTCTGAAAGCAGCTGCTATTAGGAACCTCTTGTTAAACAAAGTTACCTATAAACTGATCAACTTAAGAAAGCCTTCCTGAGTCCTCAGTTGATTCTTGAACAAGCTGGTGGAGTTGAATCTTCAGATGTGTATGTCATTAATAGAGATGTGAGAATCTCAATTCTCTTTGCTCTTTTCCGTTTTTGACACATCATAAGAAAAAGCCTTACTAACGAAGTACCCATTGGTAATAACCCACAGTATGCTAGACTTTCTTCTTCTATCAGACAACATGCAAATGAACTGTTCTTTTCTGTGCAGAAAGAGAGATGAGGAGTGGTCTATTTAATAACACTGGAGGGCTGCCATAGATGTCTTCTGGGAAATATGATCATTATTTATACTTATGTAAGGGTCCTTACCCTGTGCATAAGAAAATCTCCCATTCATTCCATTTGGGTTTGATGTTAATTACAGGGGCATTAATGGGAGCTTCTCATACAAAATGGATGTGCGATTAAACCACCGGATGTCTGTACGGAACATCATTTGTGACTCATGTGACTTAAACATACAAGCAGTTGCTGGTCTGTTGTTGGAACCATAGAGAACATCCGTGTCTGCTTGATTCAGAAAATTTAGTTATAGATGTGAGATGAAATGACTTAAGAAAGCCCACAGTAGATGACAGGAAGACATACAGCTACAAATGAGGTAATGGAATGCATCAGTCACCAATATAAGTGATCTGAAGACAACAGCTCAGACCCATCCACATTCCTGTGAATTTGTCAATCTTTTTAGCTTTATGCATCCATTTTCATAGTTTATGATAATGTGACTGGACTATGTCTTTTCTTCTCCAGAAAAGAGGGAAACAAGGGAAGTGTCCTATAGGGCCAGTGTGCGACTTCTGACTGAGTATACTGGGGAAGACCAACAAAACGACCACTACAAAACAATACAACAGCACTATGTTTTCATTCGACAGATTTAGAGTTATCAGCACTGGATGTCAAGTCAGTTCTGTTGAACTTGGTCCCTTAGTTGCTGTAAAGACTTTATTGCCTATCATGATGCTATTTCTTTTCTTTTTCGGTTTTTGTCCATGTGACCTCCAGTTGACAACAAGTAATTGATAATGTCTTGAATAAAATGAGGTTTTTCCTTAATCTTACTTGTCTTTTGAAGAATTAACTGCTCATGCGTGCGTGTATGCCTAGCCCTTGTTCACCTTGTGGCCATGGAATTAAGTCATTTTTCTTTTCCAATCACCCATGCAGGTCTAAGGTAAATTGTTTTTTGAAAAATTATTTATGTCTTGAGCCAATATTTCTTGTCTGGTGAAGCATAATATGTACAGATATAATTTCCTAGTATATAGGTTAAATTCTATTTTGTTTTTCTAAAATTCAAAATAAAAATAACATTAATTTTTTGAACTATTTTTTTGACTTATATTTTTCATTTTACATAATAAAATTAGTACTTCTATTTATCAAATGACTAATCAAAAAATGATTATACCAAAAGCTTTCATATTTTAAATCAATATATTTGTTTTCTCTCATATATTTGTTTTAAATGGTATGAAAACCATACTGATTATTATATATAAGATACTATTGTAGAAATGCTGTAAGCTTGAGAAAAGTTCTTAAATTTATTTTCAAAAATATGTACAATTTTTCTACTCTTTTGATTTTAGTAATTATTAGCATTTAAATCTTAATAACCATAAGTACTCTGTAGGGCAGATTCAGTTCTCTTTTATATTTTAATAAACAATAAAAGCACTACACATGTAAAGAAACAACTGTACTTCAGTTGAATCAGATACTCTTTAGACCAATTTTTTAATTTCTGTTTTTTAATTTCTTGAAACATTTAAGGAACAAAAATCCTAGCTTCAACATGTGTTCTGAATATTCTAATTTTTAAATTTATTTAATAAGTCCTTCCAAAATATAACATTTTGGTATGCTGGTAGGCTTGTGTAATACCTTAGTTTAAAACATCATAGAATAATAACCATGATAATAGTTAATAATAATAAAATGTTGCTGCAGTACTACAGAAAAAGCTGATGTTCAGTTTTCTATTGTGATATTTTTGCGAATACTAGCCCATATGCCAACTTTAGAATCCAAACTAAACCATTCAGTATTCCTTAACATTTTTACCAGGCAAATTAGCAGGAATAGTGCCAGTTCATGAACTAATCAGAATTGTATGACCCCCTTTAAAATGAATAACATGATTTCTGGAGAACTTAAAGGTGTTTTATTTCAATAAAATGGCATTTCAAATTCTAATGACCACGTTGAAACTTTTTTGTTGTTGTACGTAATATCAGCTCCTAAAAGGGAATTGGTTTACATTATTCAACTAGCCTTCTTTTACCTATAGCACGGTCCTCACTTGGTGTGACCTTTGGAGTGACTGTTGGCTTGAGTGATGTACTTAATGAGATCTAATGACATCATGACCCTGACCCCTTCATGGCCCTTGCTCCTCTCATCCATCTTCTTAACCCCACAGGCTGAGTCTGTGTATAGAATCAGGATTAAACAAGTGTGAATAAACACGTTCAAGAGTTTTCTGCCTCAGCTGCTAGCGCATGTCAGTGGCAAAGTAAAACACAGAGAATTTAACACTGGTGAAATGCCTTAGGCAGAGCCATGAACCCAGCTGAAGAAATCATCCCTGTTCTACTCAATGTTGTGTAGCTAATCTCCTAGCTTGACCCATTCCTGGACAGTGGTGGCAGTTGGCCCTTCTAATCACATAGCTGTTGGCACAGTCAATGAAAGGCGGGCTGATCTATCACTTATCCTATGTCACACATTACTAGAGCTTTTATCTCGTTAACTGTGATTAATGCTTGTGTGGCACACGCTTGTCATGTAACCGTTCATACTCAGAAATGTTGAATACTTTCTCCTACATGATGAGGGGAGGGTATTTCCAGAGAATGTTATCATCAGGCCCAAGCAGCCTGATTTTCAAATTCTCATTTCCAAGTGACTTGATGGGTTGTGAAATGGCTCTACTCTGCCTCTGCCGAGCTTCTGGCTCACCTGTTTCCTATAATTGTGATATAAAGATGTCTTTATGGGCTAGAACGCTAAAGAGAAGACGTGAATAATTGCCCTGTATGCAAAAGACTAAAGCAGAAGCAGTAGATGTTACAGAAACGTGCGGTTTCAATACCTTAGCCTGAGTTGTTTTCCTAGTGTGATTTCTACTTAGGTCAGTTTTCCAAAGTTTCATTGAAGACACTGGGGATAAAGGGAGCTGTTATATTCTTGCTGATGGCTATGGTTCTTGCTTTATCAGGCTCACATCTGACAACTTCTTCCCCTTGGCCATCTACATTATTTGATATCTTGACCAGTCAGTGATTAAACATATTTATTTAGTTCAATGGGTCAGAGCTATTGTGACGGATGGAAAACTACTGATGGATTATCAATTTTAGTCCTTGTGACATCTGGCCTCTGTGTAGTTCATCATCTGAGGACTCATAACACATTTGCCTGGACAATAACGTGCTGAGCTACCTGTGAGATCAAAGACATGGATATTGGAAACATTTTACTCTGAATTAATAGGAGAGTGTAGAAATTAAATGAGTTCTGCAACTATATTTGAAAATCTGAGAGCACACCATTTTCAACCTGGGGAAGAGTCATGTGATACCTCCAAATTGCTGTATTCATTTTTTGTGTTGTTTTTCATCATTCCTTTAACAGGTTTGTTTTGGATTAGAAGAAACACTTACTTGGAAGTATGGTAGCAATGAGGATGCATGTAAAAAGATGATTGATGTTTTCTAACTGCCCCTTTTAAAACTTGTATTTTTGGAATATTTATTACACTTACTTTGTTTTCTGTGTACATGTAAATACATGTGTGACTGGATGAGTATGCATGCCACAAAGCACATGTGGAAATCAAATGTAACTTGAGGAAGTTGGCTCTGTCTTTCTAACATGGTATTTCTGGGTATTAAACTCGGATCATCAGGCTTGGTTGCAAATGCCCTTGCCTACTGTCCATCTCTCTGGGCCTTTGTTTACATAATTTAATGAGTTGTAATAACAACCTTGAGACTCTTAAAGTTTGGCTTATTGAAGTGACCAGATCACCAAACTTAACCACAAATCAAATATCATATGTTTTAATTGTCTTAAACTATAAGCAAGATTTCAAATAAAAATTTTAAAACGTTCTTCCTTTCTCTTCTCTTTTCATTTTTCTGTTGGGTAAGAGGTAATTTTTCTGTAAATGAAATCTGAGAAGAATAAATCCTTGTTGGTAGTTCCAGCATGACAAGATATATTTTACTCTACTTGATGCTTAAATACAATATTATATATAAAAATTGAATATTTTCTATTTTCTTATTTTGATGTTCCCCAGAAAATTAAAATTACCATGTGATTGATTTTAAAACAATATGATTCAGGCTAGGAGATATAGTAAAGTGTTTTAATGTTTTTTTTTAAATAAGAATGACTTGATTCAGTCAATTAATGTAAATATTTAAAGGTGAATTATTTTTAGATTAAAAACCTTATTGATACAGTTTTATATGTGTCAAAGTTTCTTTCCATCAGGAGTATGACGTGTTAATGTACCAAGAACTACCTCATAGAAAGGGCCCTGATCACCAGTTAACTGAAGAAGACTAATATATTAGTTATTTAATGCATATGAATGCTTGTTAGACTCCAAAGATCTCTGACAATATGACTATGTTAGTGCTTTGTGAGTTGGTCAAAAAAGACATAGGAAGCATAAATCTATTTTTAAATCTATTTTTAAATGTGACAGTTTAAACATTCTTCAGAATTCATATTGGTAAGTAAAGATTTTTACATAAGGATATCAGCCTGAGTTCGAGAGCGGCTGTTTTATTACGCTGTCTTTCGCATTGCACATGAAGCAATTTGAGTCAGTAATTTATATGGTTTTCCCCATGGATTATCTTTTCCAATACATCCTATCAAGTATCAGTTGTTTCTTCACTTTTATTATTGGATCACTATTTTGTACAATCAACAGTTTATATTTGAATTCTATTTTCCTTTGTTTAAAATGATGATAATCAGCAGGTATAATAGAGCAACTTGTTTAACTTGTGTCTTCACTGGCATTTATTTCAAAATGTTTCAACATGGCTATTTCCTGTTCTAAAGAATATTTGGAGAATAAGTGGAGAATCTTTAAGTCTGTGATGTTGACTCAATAATTTATTACTTTTCCTTGCTCATCAAAAGGATTTAGGCATTGAGGAAGCTAGAAAATTATGAAATTTCTAAAATATGTGCTAATAGAGTCAAGGGAAATCACATCACACTTCTTACCTAGAATTCATTTTACAATGACTTCTTCAAAACTCATTATATGATCCGTTAGAACATCTTTTGTGTGTATGCCCAGTAGTGGTACCACGGAGTCTTGAGGTAGGTCGCTTCCTAATTTTCTGAGAAAGTGCTATATTTATTTCTAAAGTGACTGCACAAGTTTGAACTCCCACCTGCTAGAGGAGTGTTCCTCTTGCTCCACATCCTCACGAGAATAAGCCTTCATTTCTGGTTTTATCCTTAGACTTTCTTAAAGGTTTAAGAGTGGAATCTCAGAGATATTTTGATTTGTGTTTCCCTGATGGCTAAGGATCTTGAACATTTCCTTAAATGCTTCTCGATAATTGGATATTCCTTTGTTGAGAATTCTCTGTTTATATCTGTACCCCATTTTTAATTGGGTCATTTTTTTATGTCTAGTTTCTTGAGTTCTTTATATATTTTTGAAGTTATCCCTCTGTCAGATGTAGGGTTTGTCAAAACATTTTCCTCTTCTGTAGGCAACTGTTTTGTCCTTTACTTTACAAAAACTTTTCAGTTTCATGAAATCGTATTAATTGTTGATTTTAAGACCTGCGTGATTAGTGTTCTGTTCAGGAAGTTGTCTCCTGTGCCAATGCATTCCAGGCTATTCCTCATTTTTTCTTCTATTAGGCTAAATGTTTTATGTTGATGTCTCTGATCAACCTCGATTTGAGTTTTGTGCAGGGTGATAGATATGAATATACTGGCATTCTTCTGCATTCTGACATTCAGTTAGACCAATACCATTTGTTGAAGATGCTCTCTTTTTTTCCAATGTATATTTCTCACATTTTTAATTGAAAATCCACATATGCATTTATGTCTAACCCAACTGTCACAGAGACATTGCCCAGCAGCTGATGGGAAGGGATAAAGAGACACACATCCAAAAATTAGGAGGAGCTCAGACAATCCTGGAGAGGATGAGGGGGAAGGCTTGTAGCAGATAGAGGGGTCAAGAGATACCCGTCCTTTGACTAGAGAGAGTTTGTTTCTAAAGCATATTAAGTGCACTCAGTAAATCAGATTATGTGTAAGTTTAAGAACTTGTTTTATGGAGGTGTAATTCTGTTGATCTATATGGATGAAACAAGTAACTATTTTTGAACCTGAAAATTGCATGGGTCCATACGTGTAGAGAGAGCAAGAAATCAAAAGCCTGCTCACCAACTGAGCTACATGAAACACTTAAAGATTTTTTTCTTTTAATTTTAAATTTTCACCTAGTTCCTCTCATCTTTTTAGGCTGTCTGAATAAATTTAATAGCCGTTCAGTCAGCTGTGTAAATGAGAAAGCAATGCTTACCCTAACTGTAGGTTTTATAACTTGTCTCTCATTGTCCCTTTCCCTTCACTAGGATTGACATAGATAATATGCAAGCTTCTTATTCATTTTCATATTCCCATACCAACCATGTGTAGGAATAAGAAAATTATCAGATTAAAAATTATAGCATTACTACACTAATAAAACACTCATAGAGACTGTGCACTGAGAGGGTAAAGTCCAATCTGATATCTTTTTTATGGAGATGACAACATAAAAAATGAACCTGTAATGCCTCACCCAAGGTTCTCTGCTCAGCTCTCCTCCACATGTGGCGTGGTGGTAATATTGCAAGCACTGAAGTATTAAAAGAGTTTTGTCTTGTGTTCTTTCATTCTGACAGGCCAATGACATAATGTCGACTAGCCACATCTGATAGATTTAAAATTAAAATGGAATATTCTGCCATTTTTTTCCCTTGCACCTAATGGTGCTTGAGTCTATGTGCTATTTCACTGCCTTCCAATGAGCATGCTTCCCTAGGAAGTCTGAGAAGAGTGTGTGAGAGATGATTTAAAGCTGGAAATATTGTTTAGTTTAGACTAGGTTAAAGTTAGGGGCAGCACTTTTGATTTGTATGCAAAACCCTGGGTTTAATCCCTAAAAGTGTGAAATAATTACGAGTAACAGCAAAGGATTGGCAAGGATCTGAATGTAGCAATGACCAAAAATTATAAAAGATGACACAAAACTCATTGTTTTTATAGTTCTACATTTATCATAGAATTTGTATTTAGTGGTGCATAAGAACAAAAATATATATTCTATAGAAATTGTGTAAGATTCTATGTAGTTCCATAGAACAATTCAAAATGACTATTCTCACTCAATCCATTTTCATTGTGAACTTGGGTCTGGTTAATTTTAATGAGTGATACTTATTTTATTGCCATATGTTTCTTTAAACAAAACAAATCTTTGCAGGATCATAAAACTGAAAACCACTTTATAGACAAATTTATTTAGTTTGTGTATGTCCACAGTGAGTTTAACCTGTGGATATTTCACAAATATATATAAAGAAGCATACTTAGAAAAGTGAAGGCAGAAATATATTTTTATATTTGACATTTTTTTTTGCTTGACCTCAAAATACACAGTGGTGTGAAGAAAGGTGACAGCTGTGTGTGTGCCCAAGGTTTCATTTCCTAGGGAAGTTTTCTCTTCTGTGACCTTTTCAATAAATCAAAAGTTTCTCTCCTTTGGCTACATAATTCAAAATGATTCATTGGACTAATAATTTTGCAAGTGTATGAAAAGAAGTCAGAAGACTGAGAAAGTAATTTTTTTTACTGTTGTTAAAAGCACTTGAAATTTCATGTGTTCATTAAATAATTTGTTTATTATTTATTTGATCAATGCAATCATCTCTAGAGGTTATTACAAATGTAGCATGTTTCAGCTTGTATTAAATGAGACCCTGTATTGTCCATGTACACTATTTTGCAAAGGAAGATGTGAATACATAAAATTGTTGATACTTACCAACACTGAATAAAAAGAATAACATAAATAATGTTATAGGCCAACAGTTCATAGATGAAGATATACCAATATGTTACTATGAAGTAACAAAGAATAACATACATGTGTACACAAATCTTGAGCCAGGAAAGAAGAGTGCTTTTGGTAGTCGGAGTCTGGGGAGATAGTGGTGGAAGTTCATCACTGACTTATGGAATTAGGTGGAACCGTGTTCCCATATGCCAAACAGGGCTTCTTTGACAAGCACTCAGGACTCAAGTGCATGTAGGACACCTCAAAAATAAAGACGACATGATATTACAAGATCTTGTAAGAATGGTTTGTGATGTGAAATAAAAAAAGTAGATGACACTACAGGTGTGGTAGTATCATCATGTTCACTTTACATAAAAGGAATATTGACTAGGAGCTGTTATATTTTGTTTCAGTCATCAACTTGATAGACAATTCAGTATTTGTTTTATTTAGGCTTTCACTTCCAACAGCAATTAAAAATAAGAAGCAATTTTTCCATGACAAATTTTTAGTTTCAAGAAGGTTATACTATTTCTTCATACATTTTTTTACTTGCAGTGACACATGGAATTATAATAGAATTTATGCCAGATTTCTATGCTTATGAAGAAATATGTTAACTATGGTTAACTAACATAAGCTGTGGTCTGTCTGCATGATGTCATGGTCAGAGGAGTGTTTCTGGATTTCACATCTGATTGCAGCTTAGGTAAAGCCAGGTGATTCCATCAAAGGACTTAATTTACCTCTAAGTGTCTGTCAGTCATGAGAGCCTTCAACATTTATGTGGGCTTGTTTCATCCATCATGGTTGGTGTTGTTAATTACTTCCCATTTTATTCAGATATGCAGCTATAGTTTTAGTATATCAGTGTTAATTCTGCTCTAGATCTCTATAAACTGCTACGGTGAGACATTCACTACTCCCACGACAAAGAAAGGGCACACGAATCAGCTAAAGAAAAGAGATGCTGACCAGGCTAAACTGTATATATGCACTGGGGTCAGTGGGCTTAATCAAAGATGCCCTGCATGAAATTAAACATGTTATCATGCGGCTATAGGAAATAAAATTACTTAAGCGTAAGAAAGGGTTGTCCTATTTTAACTATAACCTGATTTTAATACACATTTTTTCTGAAGTTTAATGTGTAATGATTTACACAAAGTTGTCTTGTAGTTCAAATTGGTTAACAGTTAATTTTGAGAGCGTAATTACAATTCTTATCACAGAATATGTTACATAAACATGTCACAGAAACCTACCTATGGTATTCCTTCTATTTATATACTTCTAGTAGCCTTTCGACTTACAAAATTACAGTAGAACATGTTTTCTGTGTCTACAGCCTACAAACTCAAAGCCAGTTATTATTATTTATCCAGCTCCCAGTGATTGCACACATTTGACCCTAAACGACAAAATAAATGAAAGCTCTTTTTCAAAGTAATACAATCAGTTCAAAAAATATTGTGCTAATAAAGTTATGCATTCTAATTGAAAGATTGATGGCAATCCATTTAGTAGTTACTAGGTTATTTGTGACAGACAGATGCAGAGTAACCTTATTACAGTCAGAATTGTGATGACTTGTAGCTTAGGGGAGGAATATAACATCCAATTCCCAGAACCTACGTGGAAGATGATTTAAAGGGAAATACATGGCCATTAAATATAAGTTGGAGCAGTTACCTCAACTATTATTATAAAAGTGATGAAGAAATCATTTGCTTGATCACTAATTGACCTACTCAAAATTCACAAATGAAATGCACAGATTCCAATTTGTGTAAGAGAGACTCAGGAGCAAGCTTGACAATCAGGGCTAACCTTTGTGGTTTGCTATTTCACGTCATATTTTCAGATGATTTCCTCTTGATCATTAAGTCTGTGTTAGTTTATTTCAGACATCTCTGTCCACAATCACCAGTGTGTGATAAATTATTCAGCACTTTTCATTTGTGTGTTCACTAGGAGTTCAATGTCAGGCTTTCAGCATGAGTTCTCAGGGGAACTCTGCCAACATTTTGAAGTTATATAGCAGAGAAAAAGAAGGAATATGAAGGCACGTAATTATTTTCTCCTTGTTGAAATCTTTGTGGGATATATTTCATGTATGACTAATTTTGAAATTCCCTTTGCTTGAATTATTAATAATAATGTAGAAATACTGACCATAAAAGCTCCATCCTTCTCTCACATTTCTACTGCCTTATTTTCACATCTCTAAAATCGCATACATTCGTAAATATCCTCACAAACGCAATTTTTATTTCAGGGAACCACAATGTAGGGCAGTATCATACGCAAAGGCACTTTATTTATTCACCCCTTGTTTGTAACACCATCTAACAAAAGTCCTCCTTGCATCTTTCCGGTTAGATCCCTATTTTCCTATTTTCTTAAGCATACTGAACTTGCCTCTTGTGTTACATGTAATCAGAGCCATGCATGTAAAAGTTACAGCTTCTCTTTCTTCATGAACTCTGCCATGTTCTTACACTGACAGAGGCAATACAAGATGATTTGACCTTCATTGTGGAAGGCCACTTAAATATTTGCTAAAATATCAATTGTCTGCCAATACATTTAGGACACATTTTGTAAAAGTTAGTATTTCCATATAAAGTTCTCTCTCTTAATGAGAGAATTAAAAAGTTTAGGACCTAATAAAAGAACCTTAGTGAAGAAAACCGTGATCAGTCGAGGAGTTACATGTTAGGTTTAAGGCCAAAGGACAAAATTAGAAGAAATATCTTTCAGTTTGAGCTGAACCATTTACTATAGATAGTTCATTAGCTATGTGATGTCATGCAAATTATAGAACTTGAGTCTTGGTTGTTTTTTATCTACAGTGACGGATGATATGAGTTTATTGAGACACTCAAACATATATTTTGTAATTAAACATGACTGACTCATTTATTAGTCATTAAGATTGGAAATGTTCGAAAATTAAACAGGTTTTTTATAGCATATGATCACAGAATGCTTACTCCATGGCAAGTTCAGTGGCAGGTGTAAGGATCTGTTAGTTTAATGAACCAGAAAACAAATCCATGTCTTTCTAGAACTTCCATCATTATTACTAAACCATTCATTGCAGAAACTTGAAAAATTATGAATGCAGATTGATAAGTGTAAATTTATTAGTTTCCCTGCTAGTTTGTGTGTCTAAGCTTCTGTATGAATGTGTTTATTTTTATATTGTGCACTTTTCACTTGGCATTTAAATTATTGTCATTTCACAAATATTTTTCTAATTTATTTTTCTTCACCATTATTTTTTCTATATTTCTCTCTGCTTTCCCCAGCCTTAGGCAATTTCTATCCTAATTTCAACTTCTATAACTATATCTCTACCTTTCCATTTTTGGTAACCCCAAATGATCATTATGTCTTCTGTTGATATATCCCCCGTCCACCCTACAGACACACACACAACTGCACTTTGCATTGGAGTTCTTATTTTAGAGTGGGCAAACAAAAATGCTCATTGTTGTTGGTAGTTTTCACTAGTCCATGCACCACATAGTTATTACAAACCAGATTTACCTCCAGCATCAGGCCTTGCTCATGCAGATAACTCGGGTGCTGCAGTTAGTGTGAACATTCCAAAAGACTGCCTGAGTAGTTCAAAGACTCCTCAACAGTAAATATCAGCATTCAAAAGAGATTTAAAGGCTCATACTTTGGGAGCGATTACAACTATCAAGAGCATAAGAAGAATTATAGCCTTCATGAATCCAACAATATAAAAGCAAACTGTTGGCTGCTCTTCATAGCACGGATCTATAATCTCAGCTACATAGGAGTCAGAGGCAGGAGGTTTGTGAGTTCAAGACCTCTTGGACTGTTGATAAGACATGCCTGAATAATCTAGACCCTGTTTCAAAATAAAATTAAAATAAAATACTAATTATTTAAGCAATTATAAAGTGTCACTAAGGCTCAGGATGTGTAAAGTCCTACATACAATTGCCTGTCAATCTATTAATCAATCAGCAAAGAAGATGAAACAGATAACAGATAATATATTGATAATATCTAAAATAAATAATGGCAACAACAATAAAGTGTAATTCTTTTTTTTCTCTCAAATATATCCAGTCTTAATTTCAATAATTTAAGTGAAATTAACAGTTTTAATTTTATTTATTTATTTATTTATTTATTTATTTATTTATTTATTTATTTGGTTTTTCGAGACAGGGTTTCTCTGTGGCTTTGGAGCCTGCGCTGGAACTAGCTCTTGTAGACCAGGCTGGTCTCAAACTCACAAAGATCCTCCTGCCTCTGCCTCCCAAATGCTGGGATTAAAGGCGTGCGCCACCACCGCCCTGCTTCCTTAAGATGGGGCAGGATACCCTGTCCTATGGGAAGCCCAAGGCCCACCCCCTCCATCTCGGTCTAAGAAGATGTGAATCCATATAGAATAAGTTCCCAAGTAGTCAATACATGCAGAAGAGATAGGTCCCAGTGCCATTATCGTTGGCTTCTCAGTCAGTCCCCACTGGCAGTCACATTCATAGAGTCCAGTTAGGTCATATGCTCATTCAGTCTTGGTCCAGCTGGATTTGATGAGCTCCCAATAGATCGAGCACACTGTCTCTGTTGGTGGGCCAGGACCTCACGGTCCTGACTTCCTTGCTCATTTTCTCCCTCCTGCTCTTCCACTGGACCTAGGTAGCTCGATACCTTGTTCTGATGTGAATGTGGGTCTCTGGCTCTACCTCCATCCATCATGCGAAATTTCTATGGTGACGATTAAGATATTCAACAAAGTAACTATGGGAAAAGTTCAGTTCAGGCACCCATTCCTCTGCTGCCCAAGTACCTAGCTGGGACATCCCTATGAATGTCTGGGATCAGAGACACTGAACAATGGAATCGAATTGAAGATCCGGATATTAGTCCACAAACCTATGAACACCTAATATTTGACAAAGAAGCTAAAAGTATAGGATGGAAGAATGAAAGCATCTTTAACAAATGGTGCTGGCATAATTGGATGTCAACCTGTAGGAGAATGAAAATCGATCCTTGTCTATCACTATGCACAAAACTTGTCTAAATGGATGAAAGACCTCAATATAAATCCGACCACACTGAACCTCATAGAAGAGAAAGTAGGAAATAGCCTGCAATACATGGGCACAGGAGATCACTTCCTATGTAAAACCCCAGTGGCACAGACAATAAGAACAACAATAAAAGGATGGGACCTCCTGAAACTGAGAAGCTTCTGTAAATCAAAGGACACAGTCATTAAGACAAAAAGGCATCCTACTGAATGGGAGAAGATCTTCACTAACAGTTTTAATTTTTAAATTATGATTCACTTATTAGACAAACAATTGAAATAGGGTTCTTTATCACTTTTGATATGTCATAGATAAAACACTAAATTTATTGGACAAAAGTAGTACTACATTGTGACAGAAGGTTTATCTGTTCTGTGTTTGTGCTTTTAAAAATTTCTTTTTAAAAATAGTGAAAAAATACTAAATTACTAAGACAATTGACTTAAAATCAGGATCAGGCTTTTGATATTTATTTTATATTGGTTTTCTAGAATGATATTTTTTCATTTAAGAAACAACCTAATTTATTTTTACAGCCCATTCACAAAATTAAAGACTTGAAATAAGTATATTATAGCTGTTACCTATAAAATACAAGTATTATTTACTTAATTTGGTATTTTAATAAAATACATGACAGAAGTTGTTTCTGATTACATCTTAGACAATGGAGTCCACTTAACATGGAAAGCATGAGAGGGTGACTTGGTCCCATAGGCGGGATGTGTGAATTCCTGACTGATGCGTTGAGATGGTCCTTCGGGGTTCCAGCTTCATGACAGAGTCTGCCAGAGATTCTGCTGGACACAGAAGAAAGTGACTGACAAACTGCCAAAATAGACAGAACTATCTTTGAAATTTCCTGCTTCATGGAAAAATCTGTTGGATACTATAGGCCTGTGGGGTGAAGATTGCATGCTCCAATGATAAAAAAGAACTGTGGGTGACTGTCCAGACAGCAAGATGTCTCTGTCAATTCTAGAGCTCTGAAAGTAATTTACAATGCACTTCCTGTTTACTTAGGTAATACTATATCCTTCAGGAGTCTTTGATGGATTTGAAGTATAGATATAGTTTTCCTTGGTCATGATAAAAGATAAAATAGATATAAATATTTTAACTGTAATTCTTGCTTGATAACTATTTTGTTATATGTAATTTTACTATGTTAAAGTTGAAACCTTCCTTTTTATTTAAACAGAAAAGGGGAGGTGATGTGGAATTGCTGTTGGTATGTTGTGATTACCATTGGTTAATAAAGGAACTGCTTTGGGCCTATAGTAAAGCTATAGAGGAATAGAGGAAGAAAGCTATAGAGGAATAGAAAACTAAACTGAATGCTGGAAAAAGAAGGGTGGAGTCAGGGAGAAGCCGTTGTAGCCCCTCCGGAGCCAGACACAACTTTAACTGGTAAACCACAGCCACGTGGTGATACACAGATTACTAGAAATGGGTTAAATTAAGATATACTTATGTTAGCCAGTAAGAAGCTAGAACTAATGGGTCAAGCAATGTTTTAAATAACATAGTTTCTCTGCGATTATTTTGGTTCTGGGCGTCAGGAACGAACAAGTGGCTGTCTCAGCCTATGCTTGACTAAGGCTAAACTGGTAATCATAATCAGTAAAACCAGGCTTAGCCTATACTTTCAAGAGCTAACCTTCCCCTACCCTAGTAGGCCACCTCCTCAAAGGTTGGTGACCCTCCCAAACAAAGCAGTAACAGGGAGCCAAGTATTCAAACACATCTCCTCTCATGAGGAGTGGGAGTGGGAAGACTTCAGACTGGAATCCTGATGCATTTATATGATTTATAGGGTTGTCATATTTATCCAGTTCTTGTGTGTTGAATGATGGTGTTTAATAATGCTGGGATACTGTATGTCAGAAGATTTATTGACGTTTTAATTTTCCAGAGTCAGGAGACAGAGGACTGGAAGGCATTTTGGTGATTATAGCGTGATAAGCAATGAAATAATACTACATAGAGCAGTGGTAAATGGTCCTGCAGCTCTCTACAATTAATAGAGTCTCTTCAGCATAATGTGTGAATTTTATCAGATTCAAGTTTATCATCAAACTATAGGAGTTTCAATTCATGTATAGTTGCCATGACACGTTTTGACTGAGTGACCGTTATAATTACAATAAAATAAATTGTTAACAAAATGGGGGACTTTATGAAGTTGACACTTGAGTTATGTGTTAGCTGCCCACAATACTTTCCTAACATAGAATGAAACTGAATCTTTAGGATTTTAACCTTTGCAGTGGTTGCAAGACACCAATCACCATTTCTACTCATCACTAAATATCCTTTTACTTTTGGTTTTAATTACAAAATCTCCTTTTCATTAGGGTATGAAAAGTTTCAAGTACAGTAGCAGTAGATTAATACAAAAATAAATAAAAATAATAAAGAATAAGTTAATTTATTTAAATCAGACTTGGTATGTTATTATTAAAATTGAATTAATTAACATTAAATATATTTTAAGCATGGTTATGACACTATGGTGTCATCTAAATTGAGGTCAAACATGTTGAGAGAGATGAGAGATGGGAGACTTATTTGTTATTATTTTAAAATACTATATATGAAATATTCAAAAATGGGACCTTGTATATAACTTTTAACTTCATACCTCCAGAAATCTTGTGATTCATGTTCAAGTAAATGTTTTGGATAATGTATAGCAATTATGCTATATAAATACAATTTATAGTATTTTAATCTGACTAAAACAAAAAAGCCATAAAAATAAGGGCTGAATTTGTAAGGGAAATTATGTAAAAACTATTTCCACCTTTTGAAAGTAATTTTGATGGGACAGTAGTGAGGCAGACAGTTTCAGAGTGGGTCAGGCAAAGGGGCAGGTGTGGGAGAGGAAGAGATACAAATGTGTAATTATCAAGGTAATTATACTCTGAATGCCAGACTATTCTAACTATGACATCATTCCTTTGTTAAAATTATTAGCTGACAAATTTTCACTCAGTGTGAAAAATAAAAGCATCCAAACCTTCACGCAAACTATCGACACTGCATACTTTAATGTCTGAAACCTACCTTATGTAATGCACACAGGTAGGCTTCGGAAATGATTACGTATTTCTAATGTACTAAGTATCTTAAAATAGTCAAGAATGCGATTTACTCTCATGATCACTAATAAAAATCTTCTGTCCTGGTCTTCTTTAGCTCTTATATTTCTACCTAGCAAAAAACTTTGACCCACAATTTTCTTTTTATTTCAAAATACTATAAGTAAGAAAAATGCACATTTCCATGTGGACAATTTCTGAAATACAGAATTTCAATTTGTAACTTGTATTTGTAATGGACATTGGGCTATTATTCAGGATGGAGATGATAGATTCCTTTTACTTATTTAAGCAAAATTAATTTGGTATTTCTTGTATATATGGAAAAATCTTCTGAAAACTACTGAGGTGAATAGAACTAGAAACATTTGAAGTTTGTTCTGTTTTCTTTCCCCTAAAGATTTATCAGAAAAACATGAAAGCAAGAATAGAATGCTTGGACATAAAAGTTTTCTGAGCATTTTCTTCAATTATTTCATGAAGTTTGAGTCAGTTTTGGTCTTTAAAAAGCTTGAGGAACTGGAATTATCACACATCTTGTATTTTATTTTTTATAGCGATTTAGCCTTAATCAAACTTTTAAAGATTAAGGACTGATGTGGAAAATATCCCATGATCTATTCCTCCCAGATGCCATTCCTGATATCCTATCAGATGTCAGAGGCTGGATTATCAAAAACATGATGGAGGAGCTGAAGGGCAGAGGTTAGGATGATCCAAATTTCCAAAGAGCGACTTCCAGTGTTTGCATGTGTTTGCACTGTAGGTATACTGCTTTAGATCTCAAGCAATAACTCCGCAAGGAGGGTTTTGTGAATGTTCTCATCTCTACCTGTCAACACCGTGGAGAACCTCTCATCACCGTCTCCCCCAGCAACTTCTTAATCAAAGCATGATCTTCCAAAAGCCTTCGTAGGTTAATAATTTAATAACAAACCCTGAGCCAGAAGACAGAGGAAGAGACTATGTAGAAGGCCACTGCTTATTTCTCTCCCAATATAATCAAATCAGTACAGCTATCCAGTCAGAACACATAAGCCTTAATAAGTCACTCTACTCGATTAAGAGAAATTGATTTTCTTCCACCGTGGATCGCAGTGATTATGATAAATATGGTATCTGCCATTCACTGTGCTTCCCCTTAGCTGCCGGTCCATTTGTTTGCAGGGTGGCAGGTATTCAAGCCGAAGATAGGATGCTATACCACTGACTCTATTTGAGAGTGTTTTGACAGCTGTGGAATAGAGTGGTCCTATGGACCAACTTATTAGCCAGTTCTAAGAATCTTCCAACAGTCATTTAGTGCTAACAATGCTGCTGGCGGCCTTCAACGTGCAAAATGTGCAAAATGTGTGGCTTGTGATTTTGCTTTTCTTCAAGACAGTTTCTCTGTGTAGCCCTGGCTCTCCTGGAGCTCTCTGTGAACCAGGCTGGCCTCGATTCCTGAGATTTGCTTACCTCTGCCTCCCGTGTTCTGAGATTGAAGATGGTGCCACCACTGCCCTGCTGGTTTGGGAGTTTTAATTGTAAATGTGGTAACAAAGATAATAGATGAGCTGATTGATTGATGTTATTAGGTAACATGAAGCAATAGTTGATATGGAATTCAAGTTAATGTGCTAAGATGACTAAACTATGACTTGATCCTGAATTGTTGAACCTATGGTATATGTATGTGGTATACATAACTGAAATCAAGTGGAGACCTGCACGCATATATTAAATTCATGATATTAGTTTTAGGGAATTATGTTTCTTCTCTCTTCTTGCTCATCTGAGGAAATGTGATGGCATTGACTTTATTTTGACGTGTTCACTCATTACATTACATTGTTTGACATCTCTAAGTAGTTTGTCTTCAGTCACTGTTATAAAGGGGGAAACAAAGTTGTCACAAGAGAATGTTTACAACAACTGAAATGCTTTATACAACTTTTCATGTAGTTTGTTGAATGGTTTTCTAGTTAAACATTCATGAAATTCCTGACTTTGTAAGGGAAATAGATTTACCACTGCAGAGAGAGAAAGAGAGAGATAATAAATGGTGAAGTTTTACCATTTTTCATCTTTTTAATAATTTAATTTGGGGATTTTATATACATATATTGTGTGTGTTTGTGTGTTTGTGTAGATGGAAAGTTTTTCTCTGTCTTGCCCAATCCCACTGGACTGGTTTCTCTCCACCCACTGGGTCCTGCTTGCTAGTTCCCACAGTCACTGTTGAAAAAAAAAAAAACCTTTCTGAGGCTCATTATCAGTTACAATTGTAACTCTTACTGGTTCTTTCTAACTATTAAACTAACATATTTCTATTAATTTGTGTTGCCACAAGGCCATGTCTTACTGGTGCACCATGTTACTCCTTTGGTAGCTACATGGCATCTCTTCGACTCCACCTACTGTGTCCCTCTTCAGATTTCCTGCCTGGCTTCTATCTGCTAAGTCATTGGCTGAAACAGCTTTATTCATCAAACATTAAATGCAGCACATATACAGAAGGACATCCCACATCATGTATAAATATATTTTTACTTAGATCTAATTTCAATATCTATTTTCTCATATATTGGTACTATATAACTCAGTATTACAAACTGATATATTACAGAGAGGTAGAATAGTGCGAAGTGTTTTTTTTTTTTTTAACTATGAAGGCAGTAAAATAACTACAGGAAACACTGAAAGTGAATCAGCAGTGTTTTTAAATTATTTTCTTAGGAAATAATAGATCCAATTCTTTTGATTCAAAATTTATCTCTGTCTAAATCAGACAGAAACTTTTATGATGAAAATTCCCATTAATTATTTATAAACTGTTTTCTATTAGAGAATACTAAGTTTTTTCTTAGTTTTATTTCATTTGAGAATATAGTCTTCATTACCAGGGAAGGTTACTCTTTTTTAATTCTTATAGTGATAAATTTTTCTTGAATTAGACGAAAGAATAAGTTATTTTCTAAATATAAAAATTTACTGAAGGACTTGCTTTATTTCTACAATCAGTAATAAACTACTATTATAAAGATAACCTTAAAACTTTACTTCTTTCTCTTCACAAGAAAAAAAAGTCATGACTTTGAGTTTCAAAGACATGGCATGATATTTGAGTTTCCTTTGTTTATACTTAACTGTTGGCTATTTGAGAAAAATTATGACAAAGTCATGAAATTTCTTGGTCTTCTCTCACTGACATTGAAGGAGAGTCTGTTCCTATCATCCAGGAATTCTAATTGGGCAGGCCACTGAGTTCAGGCCAATCTTTGTTTAGAACAGCTTTTCTATTGGCTCCCTATCCATGTGTAATAGTTACTTGCTTGGTTAGAGAATATGGACAGGATGCATTTGACTCTGTTCTATATGCATAAGTTGGAAAGAATGGAAATGAAATACATCCCATTGTATTTAAAATTGTGCGATAGTGCTGGCTTGTCTTTGGATTGACAGTTCTTTGATCTTGTCAGAAAATATGGGAGAGACTTTCCATGCAAAATCAGATGCATTGGAGGGTGGGTCCAACTGTGGGCTTCCATGTTTGGAGGAAAATTAATATTCTTGAGGATTGGAAATAACCCACTGTGAAACAGGCAGGCAAATCCAGCCTGGTTATATGTTGGGAAGTCCAAGGGTTTAGGTAGTAGGTGACAACAGGGCTTTGTTTAAAATTCTTTACAAAATGAGTATTTACAACAAAAATATTTTATTACAAAAAAAGTAATCAGGTACAATATAACCTGTTATAATCACCAAGTGTATAGGAAAACATGATTGTAGTGATTATATAGAAAGAATAATGGAGGA
>JAQHUG010000155.1:1073600-1089553 GCA_028555095.1 Dicrostonyx torquatus | reverse complement strand
GAAAATATGTATTAGAATGTTCCCAAGGGTCATTGAGAGTAGAATCAAGCATTTGACTCTGTTCACTGTCAGAAATAAACCAAAGACAAAGAAAACGTTTAGATTGATACTGAGGAGATGATTCCACAAATAAAGTGTTTGCTGAAGAAGCACAAGGAGTGGAATTCTAATTCTCACTGTACAAAAAGAGCTAGGTAGGCATGATAATCAGATGTAACCCAAACAGCCTAGAGGCCCACCATTAAGATCCTCCAGGCAAGTTGGATAGTTAGAGCAGTTGGTGAGCCCTGGGATCTGCTAGAGACCCTGAATCAATAAATAAAAGGGGAAAAGCTGACTATCAATTATGTACCTCTATATGCACACAAACACATGCATACACACACAAATATTCACACACAGAGCCGCCAACATACAGAAGTACAGAAGTATGTTTTCACAGGCATGTGAACATTCATATAAGTATGTATACTTATATATTGTAAGTATACATATATATGTAAGTATACATGTATATATATATATATATATATATATATATACACATTTAATTTTTTTACCCCTAATTTTCTGATGTTGAAAACAAAGGCTGATATGAACTCAATACTTTAATTAATGAAATTCTCACTTCCATATATTTTATTGTATTGGTATTGAAACTACACAATTTAAAATCTAGCAAAGCATTGTTCTTGGTATATTCTATTAAACCAGTACACACTCACCTTGTATTGATACTAAACCCTCCTGAAGCCTTATGTATCAACAACTTCCAAGCTTAGATATGGAAATCTGATTGACTGTCTAACATTTGGTAATGAATCCTGGACTGCTTGATTGATTTCGACATAAATTATGCAATGTGATGATGTGGAGCTTATTCCATAGTTTAACAGCTCCTTGCTAAAATGATCAATATTTTTCACAGCACTATGATTTGAAGAGAATGCTGGTTGTGTGACCACTTCATGTTACTGAGAGAAATTCCATGTTCTCTTAGGTAGTTTGGGCCTTTAGAATTAAGGCTTTGAAAGGCATTTCCTGTCCAGTGACTGCTGGCTCTCCAATTGTTCTCCCTCCCTTATTTTGATAATTATGAACAAAGGTCAGTCATTTCCCCATCCAAGCAAATCCTGACACCTGCACATGATGGAGCATAAGATATAGATTTCATATTGCTTATCAACACTAAAAAATAAACATTCTTTTCTTATTTTCTCAGAGCACCTTAAACCCTACTGCTTGCCAGTGGCAGAAGGGGAAAAGATGAGAGTGGTTGTGGTGTTGCCTTGGCCACTGGAAGCATACACACACTTCTGAAGATATTTTTGTCATTTCAGGTTGCACCAATGGACGATTTCATTCCACTTGTTAAGCATGAACTGTGAGCCTCCTGACAGAATGCAAATGGTCTTGTCAAAAATTTGACCTTGTAGTATCGCGACAAGGTGTCTTCTCTTTTATTATAAACTACATTTCCTTTCTGAAGCCAGATTTGTGTTTTAGACAGTGAGGAAATACTTTAAAACTGGGATTGGAATATAAATATTGTGCTGTTAAAAATAAAAAGAAAGGAAAGGAAGTCTAGATGAATGTTGAGTGGACTAAGCCATGGCTAGGACCGATTGAAACAGGGATTGAGACACTCGCTTCTGAATACTAACTGCTGAATGGACCAGGAAAGAGATGTTTTATTTGTAGTTTGAAATTTTATAGTAAATTTTTCACTGGACAGTTTATATCAGGTAGCGACTTCCACTTACTTATACAGTGTCTTTCAGGATGAATGGAGCTAGCAGTCATAGAAGCCTGGATAATTGAGCCCTCTGAGAAGCGGACCCTGATTGTACAGACAGAGCATGTCTCAAAGCTGAGTGATAGAGTGCTTGTGCATCACAATCAGCTAGCATTAGAATTTCCCTCTGTCACTGTAAAGGAGGTAACATTCAATAGTTCCAGTAAGCTCAGTGCACAGAAATGTAGAGTTAAATGTAGCCCAGAATCCAAATTCCATTCCTATTCTACATTTGCTTTACTTAAGAAATTTTTTCTGAGATTTTTTTTTGTCTAATTGTACTATAAATAAATTATTGAATCATGACTATCTTTTTTTAAGGAGAGCTAGAATTTTCTACTTATTTTTCATCAATCAAATAATAATAATAATAATAAAGCCTATAATACAGTATATTGTTATCTCTCTACAGTTTCCTTTTTGGCATCACACTTTATTGCATTCTGTCATTGTCAGAGAGTAAGATATGTAGGGAGATGCTGAGATAACTTTGTAATGGATGCTTACTCTACAGAGAAAAGGAGAAATTAATTTCCAGATAGTTATGACCCAATATGATAATTGTAATTAAGAAGAAAACTATTAGGAGGGTTCTGTGTTTATTTCACTGAAATGAACTATTCTAACCACACTATTATCCTGGATGATTAAGAATTAAAGTCTGCATAGAGAAACAATAAATTGTATACAAAACTGTAGTATAATCGCCATTTTTTTATATACTTAGGTAAACAGTCAAACCCATCATAATGGGTTCCTAATAAGTTTAGTTGTGTTATAATGACCCATCACCCTGGAACACACCAGTTTTCAGACAAAGCCATCTCCTTGTAGTCAAGCCATCGATGAGAACGATTTCTCTACTTGACTTTTGGTCCATCATCCACCTCTAGCATCTACATTACTGGCTGTCCTACAGTTCTCTGTCTTCTTTGATTCCTAAAATGAGGGGAGTAAGAGGCTGGCAAACACACAGGTGTTTTGTTGCTTTTAAAGACTATTTCTCAGTTATTCATTATGTTAATGGTACTTTCTGATGTGTAGTTTATGGATTTATGGCCCGTTCTTGATAAGTGTGAATGTGGACTGCATGGACATCTTTGATAAGGTTCTAATTGGATAGTGGTGACCTTTCTGGATGTAATTCAGGGAAGAAGATTAAAAAACAGTCCTGCACGTGACAGGTTTTGGACAATAACATATGAATTTGGCTCTCCTGGCAGGCAAGAGATGTAAGCCATGATAAATTAGAGGCACACTATATAGGCTTCCTGAATGATTTTTCATCTCTGCTGCATCCTTAGGTAAAAATCTATTGTACAAATTGTGCCAATGCCATATTCCCCTTCCCAGGATGAAACTTCTTGTTTACTGATGGCTGAAGCTGGCAAATTAATGACTGGCGGTAGTTTCAAAGTGACTGTGGATTACATATCAATCCTGAGTCGTTTCCATTCTGCTCACTTCTACAGTCTAATAAGTTGAAGAGCCAAGAAGTGTCTGGAAAGCAAATGTTGAAACTCAGAAAGCACCCTTTCTGTTTCTACTTTATCTTTTGTACATGTATAAAAAGCCTATTACACATTCCCAATATTTGATACACATCCACAACCTGACAATACTTTTACCCGATCTAGAGGCTTTATGATGAATTTTCAGAAATAACCAATTAAAAACTCATGTTGAACATTTTCTCTATGTGGCAAAATCTTGTATTCTTACTGCTTCCACAATACATGTGTAGTGGAAATGTACATATGTAATATAAGCATACATAATCATTTTCACAGGAGAAGAATATATGCGCACATGCAAACAAATACATCAGGTCAGAGAAGATTTTTTTTTGTTTTGCTTTCAATTTTGCATGTCTTTGAAAAGCATCTACTTGTGAAAACATAATCTTAAGTGTCTTGATATAAACAAAAAAAAGGTGTAGGGCCAGGCAGTGGTGGCGTACACCTTTAATGCCAACACTAGGGAGGCAGAGGCAGGCGGATCTCTGTGAGTTCAAGGCCAGCCTGGCCTACAAAAGCAAGTTCCAGGACAGCCTCTAAAGCTACAGAGAAACTCTGTCTTGAAAAATCAATTTAAAAAAAAAAGAAGTGTACAAAAGAGTTTTGTTGGCTGGTTGAGGAGCACTTACAGTAGTGGCCATCAGAACCTGTTGCTTCTGAACTGTGGAATACAAAATCAACCTCTTAAGTATCACCAACTGGGTTCCCAGATTTTCCCAGAGGATTCCTGCAGGCCTTGCCTTCCCTTCCTCCTCACACTTGGGTGCAGTCAGTGTGCCCATACTTTCACTCAGCGAACTCTGGAATTTGTCATAAAAAGAAGGGAAGGCCATTGTTCTTTCCAAGGGCATGGAGTAAATCAGACACCATGCTAGGTACTTGCCAAAAAAGAACTGTGTCCTGACCATGCCGTGACTCAGGGCCTTGTTGCTGTGATCTGTTTTTATTGGCGACAAGCTTATTTTCCCAGCATACTCTCAACACGTGCACTGCCACTATAAGAAATGGAAATGGAAATCAGTAAGGTCAACACAAATTAAGCAACTTGTCTTAGAGTTGCTATTGCTGCAACAAAACACCGTGACCGAAAAGCAAGTTGGGGAGGAAAGGATAAGTTTGGCTTATACTTCCCTATAGCTGTTCATTGTTGAAGCAAATCAGGAAAGGAATTCAGTCAGGGCAGGAATCTGCAGACAGGAGCTGATGGTGCAGAGGCCATAGAGGAGTGCTGTTTAATGGCTTGCTTCCCTGGCTTGCTCAGCCTGCTTTCTTAGAGAACCCAGGACCACCAGCCCAGGGATTGCACGGCCTATCATGAGCTGGAACCTAGCAGCACTCACTAACTGGGAAAATGCCTACGAGCTGGATCTCAGGGTAGCATTTCCTCGACGGAGGCTCCTTTTATCTCTGAAGACTCTCTAGCTTGTGTCAAATTGACACAAAACCAGGTAATCCGCAAGTCAGTTAAATTTCCACTAACTGAAACCCAGAGAAACTACTTTCTCCTGAACTTGATAGCTTAACAGAGACATAGGAGCCAAAAAACATATACACATTTCATCTGTGTTGCTTCCTAATGCAAGTCACCTTCAACCATACCTTCATTGTGCTTCAATTCATATGCCATGAAATTTGTTTATCTAAAATATCAGACATCATTTTCCATGTGACATCTTATATCTACTGTATAATGAGCATCCTGCCTCCTCTCTTAGCTGTGATTAATGCTAAAACAATGAAGTCCTCTTAGATTTTCACTTGAATAAAGAAAAGGAACAAGTTTATTTTCCAATCTGTATCCAGTGATGCATATTTCTTGTAAATTCTGATTTTCTTGTTATTCATGTTCTAGAATTTGCCCAACATTTGTGAGTTCCTAGTATTTTTTCAAAGTCATTATTCTGTTTCTTCCTGTGATAGTCACATTTATTATACTCTTCCAAGAGTGGCCAAACTGCTACTCTTTCTACCTGCCTGTTGTTCAAATTCCAGCCTATAATTTTACCAATAATCTAATCTAAGTTTACTTTTTCTGACACATTGGTTGTTGCATGATATTTTCCATCAGAATAAATTATAAAGAAATGACCTTAAATGATTAACTATCAGTGCTACACATGTTATGATTCTTTCTTACTTATGAAGTCCATGTTTTCATAATCTGCCATAAAATGTTTTCCTTGCATAAGTAAATCCATTAATCTGATGCTTTCATTGAGATTTAATGCTGAAATTGTGCTTTGCTAATTATTAGCTTAGTTTGTATTCTTTTTCATTATAAGTGTGACCAAAGACGATAATGAAGTAACTACCCTTTTCTCAATCCCTGCTTTCACATCCATGTGAAATACTGCTGAATGAATATTGTGTTTCAAGTATTTTAAGTCTTCATAACCATTGCTTTTGTTTGTTTTTTTCTCTTTCCTCCTGAGATTCATTGATTGACATCTTGACTAAGAATTTAAGTTCTTGAGAGCATTTTGCACATATAATATAACTTCTGGATATATTCCCTCCTCCTCTGCTTACAGCACTTTATATATTTTTACATAGCCTATAACCAAATGCTATGTGCATAAATATATTTACGTATGCCTTCTATCAAGTGGGATAATGGAATTAGTGAAATATAGCCATTTAGATTTGACTAAGATGTACAGAGGAAAATTAGAGTAACAATATCGAAATCACTGGGCAGTGGTGATGCATGCCTTTAATCCCCGCACTCAGGAGGCAGAGGCAGGCAGATCTCTGTAAGTTTAAGGCCAGTGTGGTCTACAAGAGTTAGTTCCAAGACAGGGTAAAAAGCTACAGAGAATCCCTTTCTCGAAAACAGAAAAGAATATCAAAAGATCTCATAAATGAAGAAAGATTACTAAGGATTAGGAAGTACAAGGAGCTAACTTTTAATGGAAAAAGGTGTAAATAATAGAATTGTTACCAATTTTGTGATAGTTGTGGGATAGATTAAGATGTTTCACTCAGGCTTCAAATAAATCTTATTAATAATTTTCAGTAGAGAGCATGATAATGAAATGTTGATCAGTGGCATTCCTGACCCTTTGTTCTTTTTAATTCTAGTCATTGATTCGATGGATTATTATGGATTGTGATTGGAAGCATCTGTAGCTATATTATAATTATTTTTAACTATTTGCAGTTAAATAATAGTATTTAAGTTTAAACCAAAAATCAGTAATTTATTTGTTCTGACTCTAAAGCTCTAGTTAAGACAGACATTATTAGTCAGGTGGTTGTGGCATGTGCCTTTAACCCCAGCCCTCAGGAGGCAGAGACAGGTGGATCTCTGTAAGTTCTAGGCCAGCCTGGTCTATGGAATGTGTTCCAGGACAAGCCAGTACTGATTCACAAAGAAAATATGTTTCACAAAAACAAAAAAGAAAGGATATCATTTAAAAAATATTGCTTAAAATCTTTCACACTTATGATGTTCCCATAGAAATATAAATACTAGCCTAAACTTATCCAAGAAGAATGTTTTTTAATTCAATCTACTAAGAGAACACACTTCTTTGATTAAGAATGTAATTTTTTTATTCTTGTCTATGTAAAAATTAGATAAGAGAATTAATGTAGCGAATTGAAATAAATGTGATATAAACCTGTCCATTTAGTTAATGATAAAAATGTCAGTTCTTTTGTCACCATAAACAACATATTGCCATTCTAATTTGCATTCTCTGATTGCTTAATTTCAAAAATCCCATGTTAGACCTGCATTTGCTTGTGTGTATAGAGGGAATTGCTATTTGTTCAGTGAACATCAGGGAAACATCGAGGGCTGCTTTCTATCTTGGTATTATTTCTTTGTTAATGTGGTGATGAGGAATCACAGTTGCAGGCTGGGGATGTGTCTCAGTAGGTAAAGGGCTTGCCTTGGCACACAAGCATAGCAACCTGAGTTTGATCCCCGGAACACTTGGATAAAGCCAGGAGTGGGGGCACACATTTGTAACCAGTCTCTCCACCCAGCTCTCTTTAGCAAATTGGTGAACCCCAGATGTGCGGTGAGGCCTTGTGTCTAAAATTAAAAGAGATAAAGCTTAAATTTGTTAAGGAAGATACTGGACTTCAACACCTGATCTCCGTATACATTTCTTGTCGTCACACATCAACTCACAATCACATATACATGTACACATATACAAACTCGTACGTCACACATACGTAGGCACAGAGAGTCATAAAATTTGCTCAAGAGTCTTAAAATTTTCACTTGTGCCAGTTAAATGTCCACAGCGTACACAAAATTAGATCCTCTACAGGCTACGACCTCCCTGCCTGCTGCCCTCTCAGGAGGCCAGAGAAATCAAAGCACCACCTACTGACCCTCCCTATTGTCTGGACATGTCGCCTTCTATCAGTAACATGCCACAGTCAGTGAGATACACATGTACCTCCTGCCCGTTCAGGGGTTGGCAGCCGGATCCCTGCACCTGTTTGCTTATACGTGAGCTGTGCATGTTTGAATTTAAATAGATGCAGGGGGTGGAGCAGCCTGGAAGGGCCGTGGTTCTGTCAGAAGCAGTTCTTTTTCAGCACATAGAAGAGAAAAAACCAGCTTGCAGGAAACTGGGATATGTCATCATACAAAAGATTGACCGTCAATTTGATGGTAACATCCATCAAAAAACAGTGTCTTTGATTACATAGGAAATTATGAGTAAGATCATCGATCATTACCAGAGTTCTTCACATATTATCATTCTTTAAAAGTCTTTATATGATGGCGTAGCAAAAGCATCATACACCGAAGAGATAACATGGATTTCTGGTATACAAACAAGTGAAATATAGCAAGTAGAGGGTAAAGTTACACACTTTGGTTTAAGATTTGAAGAAGATATGTAGTATACACTTGTTTGGATTAGATTAGGCTGTTTTTGCTGTTGTTCATTTTTTTCTCTCTCTTTTTAAGGTGACATTATAGTACTGATTCTCTGTTTTAGCTTATTTACTAAACTATCTTTAAGTTTGGCCAAAGAAATTCTTGCTAACTTGTTGTTATGGAGCACCCATTGTTCTTGTCTTGGCTTTGTATGTGACAACCCTAAAAACGTCTTCTGCTTTTGGGGTGTGCAAGTCCTGTGATTTTGTAATGAATATTTAATCTGTCTGAATTATCTTTACTCCTCAAGACCATTGTCCATGTGAATTAGCTTCAAGGGGTTGGAATTTAGTGACATGATCATTTTGAGAGGTATTTTCCTACCTAAAGAGTATCATACAAAATCAGGCATTGCAAGTATTTCCTTTGATTTTTTTTACAGTTATCTTACGGTCTTCATAAATAAAATGACCAAAATTTTATTACTGAATATATTTCATAAGTATTTTGAAAAACAAAGTTTATTACAATGAGCCTTAATATTTTACATAATGGAAGTATTTTGTATGTCCAACACATTTTTATATGTTAAAATGGTTTCCTACTATGAATAACTCTGTAATATCATAAAGGACTTTGAACATAATATCATTGCATAGTTTTATACTTTATGAATTCATAGCCCCACAAAACAAACAAGACTAAAAGTTGTAAAAAGATCTGTTGAATTTGGAAGCCCCTTGAAGGACTCCAAGCTGTCACCCTCTCACTACCCCATGCAGTTTGAGCAAATGAACAGCATTGAACTTTGCACACACAGTTCCAGGGCCTGGGCAGAAGGCAGTGCATCTGCAGGTCCTTGCATGACTAATTTCCTGTCAGCAAGTGATTTTATTATCATTTAAATACGAATTTATGATAATATCAGTAAACATGACAGATGGTCAGAGTGCTAAATTCTGGGGGTACAGGTTGAAAGCGCCTTTGTGTTTCCCCCATGACTGCTTCCTTTCTCTCCTCACCTTGCTGCCTTCGGAAATTTGTCCAGCATTTTCATACCTCTTTTTTTTTTTTCACTTTTTCTAAAGATTTATCATGTCTAACACTGCACTGAAGAGTGTCTATCTGAGTACAAAGTGTGCCTTGCTCTCATGGAAAACCCAATTATGACTAGACATTTTCCTGTGTCGCCTGATGGTTTCTGCATGAATTGATTTTAGTCACTACTCACACACAGTTCACAAAAGGACACAAGAGCTACCTGAACTTCTTAGTTTCTATTTGCCCTAAAGTCAAAATAATATATGAAAAGAAGTATCAGATTTTCATAACCTCATATTTTCTTCCCTTAATGGATCTGCATTTTTTCAAACTATAATAACAGTGAGGATCTCTGAAACAGAGGAGAGATTATTAATTTTGCAGCATTTGCAGTGTATTTCCTAAACAGAACAGGTATTAAGATAATTTGTATCTCATGAAACTTGGCAAATATTTTATCAAAATATCACCAGCTGGGGAATGAATCTTGACTGCAGTACATAACCTTGTCAATAAAATAAGCCTAATAGGGAATCGTAAACTGCTTATTAATCTTAGGTAAATGGATAATTTCCTCAATCTTGGTTTTAAAAAAAATAATAATCATTTAGAGACTGCCTTCTCCCTGCCAGCAACACAGAAACTGAGAATGTTGATGTTGACATTAGAATACACTGGCTCTATGCTGATGCCTTCAAACTTATGATATGGAAATCATCACTCTTAAACCCTGAAAGCTAAGAAAGAGCACATATATTAATGGCGATACAGTCATATCTAGATAGACAATATTGAATGCCAAGGAGCTAACGCTTGCAAAATTACTATCTCTGTGTCGGTTTCTGAATTTTCTTAGGAAGTGTTGCCTTGTGTGGGTCTGAATATTTGCCCTAAGAACTTGTTAAGGGAGTTTGTACTCCCATAGGTCAGTGGTGGATTGTGGGAGATATAACCGCTTTTGCTGGCATCAGTCCGTTTCACACATCCCGTAACAGACTCACAGCTTGAACGTAGTCACCTCCCAATAGCTGTGCTGCTGTCTAGAAAGCAAACTGTTGAATGACAGCTTTAGGAAAAACGGGTACTGACTTGGCTCCATTCAGTTTTGTCTTAGTTATGAAAGACTCTAAATATTTTGGTGATTAGAGAGGTATTTTTTTCCAGGACTTGTGGTCGTTTAGCTACCAACAACTTCCAAGATTCTCATTTCCTTTATTTTTGAAATCCATATGTTTGCCTCATAATTATTTATTGGAAAAATTATTTAAAAAAAGTGTTTTCTAAAAATGCTTTTGGGAAAATATCACACCAGAATTATTATTTTTATTTATGAATTTTTCCCAGCCTAGTAGATATACTATTATATCGGTTTTTTTCCTGTAATGTGAAACAAAAATTAGATGAGGAGAAAGAGTTGAAACAAGAAACTACAATATACTCTTTTGAAATGATAAATTTAGCTGAACCACTCAGAACCCCCCTGCTGGGCTCAGGCAAGCAGAAATTAATTCAAGAAGACAGATAAATTTTTTTACCAGGCCGGGTGGAGATGACGGATGTGACAGCACTCAGTTAAAATGTCTTTTTAGTGGCAAATGCATGTGTATTAGTCAAGAGATGTGACACGAGTGTCCCTGGCGAGAGAAGATGAACCAGTGACCATTTGCATTTAGAACAAAAGAAAAATTCTTTGTGGTAAAATGTGAAGCAAAATATACTTCATATGTATTTTTCTACATCCAGAAGTATTTTAAATTATCCAGTCACTTTAGAAAACAAAACAAATAAACAACAACACAAACCTCTGAGAGTTCGGAGAAACATTTTAGCTCAGACAGATTACAGAAAATTAGTACATTTTTGTCTTGTCTACATCTCAGAGAAGCAGAGTTTGTTGAATCAAATTTCTGTGCCCCATGCTTGCCCTGATGGCACAAAAAATATCAGGAAATTGTCTAAAGAACCTCATAGTTGAAATCCTGACCTAGAAATGATTTACATCCTAGAAACTGCTGTGGATACAGGCTTGAAAGCCAGACATGTGCAATGTCTTTGCTTTTCTTTTTCCTTCCTTCCTTCCTTTCTTCTTCTTTTTTATTCTTTCTTTCCCATCAGAATAGTGTCAGCTGCCTCCGCGTTCCCAAGGAATAAACACCTTTGGTCTTCTTCTAAAGCAGAACAAGATGAAAGTGCCCGTGGGCCTGTGACAGGCGACTCTAGACAAGAACAATATTTGAAATCTTTGGTTGGCAGGATGGACCATGTGAAAGTCAAGTTTAATTAACTATGTGAACAGACGCTTTCAAGACATAGTAGTTACCAGTTCAAACTGAAATTGTAATTGAATTTTGTAGTATAGTTTATTTTTCCAATTAAAATCAAATTGTATTATCTTAATTTTCTTATTATAAGAAGTGACACTCTAAAGACGACTCTCCAGGATAAAACTAGAAATTGCCCTCTTTAGAACAGAGAGAAATCAAGAGGCATTTTATTCTTAGCACTAAAATAAAATCTCCAGTTTTGAAGTTTATTATTTCCTTGAAAACTCTATTTTCTGGTGAAGGGTATTATAGTAGTTCACACAAATGGAGCAAGACAAATTGTAAAAAAATAGTAAGAAAAAATTGCCTCAGAAATCAAGTGACAATTTTTATGTGGTGAAAATTAATACCCTTTAGCTGAAGAAGGTGCTTTTGATTCCATGTAGGGTGAATAGAGAAATCAGACCTAAACTCGGCACTTCCTTTCTCCCTCCCTTTCTCCCTCCCTCCCTCCTTCCCTCTTTCCCTCCCTCTCTCCCTCCTTCCCTCCCTCCTTCCCTTCCTCCCTCCCTCCTTCCTTCTTTTCCTCCCTTCCTTCCTTCCTTCCTCCTTCCCTTATTGTGGTCTCCATGATTCCACTTGCCCTGTTGGCTGCTGCTGAGCTCTCAACATCATCTTTTCTGAATCACAGAATAATTTAATGTGAACAACTGTCCATACACCATTTCATGGCACAAAAACTCTGATACTCTGTTTAAACTTTCTATGACTTGTGTTAACACAATCATTTTTCCCTCATACTCTTTTAACTGATTTTGCCCAATACATCCATAAACCAGAGAACAATATTTGTAGCTTAATTTCCATGCCCAGCTTAGCGCAAAATAGCATTTCTTTGCTCTTGCGTTGTAATTTGCATCTGAAAATGACATATTCAAATGAGGTTGAAGAAATTAAGATCATTTGTGCGTTCTGTTGTGCATATACATAAAATTTGTATTGATGTAGTCCTGATTACCAGGAGTCTTTAAGTTCGGTTTTTGGATGTCCTTCAGCTCAGTGCTTCTGTCGTTCTTCAACCTTTCTGCTTGTAGACTTTCTGCTGCTGCAGCTGGTCACATTCTGCATATTGGATGACATGCATGTTTAAGAAGTTCCTTTTGCTTTTCAATGTGTTATAGCATATTTAGGGAATCCTGTAGTTTATCAGTTATATTCACATGCTCAGAGCCAGGGTTTGCAGTTAGTGTGAATGGCCACTCACAAAAGGTTCTGTCTCTGATGGGTCTTTATAACCTAGTGACACAAGCACCCTCTCTGAACATGTTAAATGTTTATGATCCCAGGTTCTTTTATCCATTCTTAACTTCAATTCATTTTCTTACCTAATTGTTATGGCTAGAACTTCTAGTACAATGCTCAGATAAAGTGATGAAATCAGACGTCATTATTTTGCCCATCTGCTTATGGAGAAAATGGATTTCTCATAGCAGTAATATTTTATATCAAATCTAACATTAAATGTAGGATTTTACTAGATGGAATTGTGAAATGGTTATTCTTTTTATGTTCCTTGTTGGAAAATAATTTTTAGCATAAAAAGGTGTTGAATTTGGGCAAATACTTTGATCATGTGATTATTATACCTTATTATACAATTTGGCATGCTAGCTTAATTGATTTATATGTTACACCAAATCTTGCATTCTCAGAATAAATCTCATTTGGGTAATGGTATAGAATACATTTATAATTCTTTTTATAGGCTCCTTAATTTAGTTTGTTAGAATATTACTGAGGATTTTCACACTTATATTCATAAGAAGTATAGATTTACATTTGTTACTTCCTTGTGGTGGTCTTGTGTAGCTTGAGTTTCACATAAATACTCATTTGTTAAATTCTTTAAGAAGCGTTTCTTCTTCTTTGGGGTTTTAGAAGATTTTTGTGAAGAATTCACATTACAATTAAACAGTTGATGTGATATTGACCAGGAAATATATAGGATAAACAGTATAGAACGGATATCTCATTGTTTCATATCTTTACTATTGTCCTAAATTCTGTAACCTCTCTATCACTTGAGAAAGATATCGGTAGTTGGTGTTTTAGTGTGAAGGAAGCTTGTAAATGTTGAAACACTTGTCAGAATTGTAGTCTGACTTGAATTCTGTTTCAACGTGTTGAATGAGATTGTAGATATTTGCCAATGTATCCTTCTAAATACACTCAACAATTAAATTCAAGTCCAATGCCAATTTAAATGAATTAACAATTTCAGTGTATGCATGCCTGCTTTAATGTCGTGTGCATGCCTGCTTTTAATGCAGTGATGTCCTCGTGCCATTGGAAAACCACGGTCATTTCAGACAACTGGAACTCGTTCAGTTATTCAGTTGTAAGAAAACTCAAGTGTGTGTGTTCAACCCAATGTATTATAACTTCTTACCATTGTAAACTGTCTATAATTATTGTCTAACTTTGCTTTTCTAGAAATGAACAAATGTCTACTCATCCCAAACCAATGAAATTGTTTCATCATAGCTCAACCTAGTGATTTAGTGAGTGTAATATAGGATAATTCATAGTATAGATAAAGAGTTACAGAAAACAAGAATGATTCCAAGGCATCCACATCACTGAAGATCATGGGTGGCATTACACAAAACCTGTGTATATGGATCATCCTGGACGTCAACCAGAGGGTCTCCTCTTCCCAGCAATTGTTAATACTACAAATTTGGGGAATGACACTGTGAATCTCATAAATTTTAGGACCTTCTTGTGAGTTGTACGTCTTTTGCTTGCTGACTCTTGTAAATTTGTTTACCTCGTGCTTTTTAAAGAACCTCCTTCTAGAAGGGAATATTTCAGATCAGAAGAAACAGATAGGAAACATAATACAAGCCTTTCCTATTGCAAAATAATAAAATGTTGCTTAACTGTATCCTTATAAGTTCATGATGCTATTAAGGACTATTTATAATATAATCATTAGAAGGAAAAGGGAAGTTTCCTCAAACTTGAGAGTTTTCCCTCTCTAAATTTTGCATTCATGAGCAGTAGCTCACAAAATATGCTTGTAATACCAGCAGCATCAATATCACTAAGGAGTTTACTGGAATTATATGTCCTTTAAATTTTTTGCTGTGTATATATTTATTTTGGTGAGTTGGAGAAAATCATATCTGTTGATGGTGGAGGGCATCTTGTAGGAGTCAGTTCTGTCCTTCCGGTATCAGAGTTCTGAAGATGCATTTTGGACTGTCAAACTGCTTGGTGAGCATCTTGCTGGCCCAGAAATACAAATTCTTGAACCTCATTGCAAACTTCCAATAATAAAATTGGAGATAGAGTCTAGTACAGTTAGTAATGTCCGTTTAGTGATTCCTGTGTACACTGAATTTGAAAATCCATAATATTATACATCTAATAATCAAAAGAAGTAGCATCTATTTAATCTCTCTTATTGTTTCTTGATACAATAATTATAGTAACTAAAACAGATTCACCTAATAATTTTGCATTTTCTTTCAACATTCTAAGCAAGAGCTTATATGGTAAAAAATTACCACTCAAAATAATTAAAGGAGAAATGTCTGAAAAATTGTTTAAGCTTTCTCAGTATGATAAACTCTATTTACATTCAATGTCATGTAATACAAGCTTTGTTTGATTTTTCGATGTATTAGCAGTTTAATAGTTGTCTAATTCCAAGTTGACGTTCAAAGATAAGAAACTTACAGCAAGGATGTTTTCGGGGACAGCTTTGCTTTCCTTTTGACCACTGTGGAGAGGATAAAGTGACAAGGCGGTCTGTTGAACTCCATAAGAGCAGGTAGGTGCAGCAAGGGAGCCAAAATGAAGGAGCTCTGAGGTCTAAATTCTCTGCCTTTTTGGCTCCTGATTTGAGTTGATTTGAATACCCTTTTTTTTTGCGTTTTTAGAGGTTGTATGGATTGAGTTTTTGGAAGGAAATTGATTATGTTTATTAAAACCAACAGTAAATTAAATTTTGGAATACATGATATTTCTATATCAGAGATAATAATTATTTATTTATACTATAATACCTATCATAATATGATTATATATTTAATATTTGGTCCTGGATGGAAAGAACTATTATTTATGTATTAGATTTTAGTACATACATGTTCACTAACATTCTTTTTGGAACCTAGGCAATGACATTATATAGTATGGTTACTAAAACACAACCCTGGCTGCCCCTACTTTTAGCATCGGACTTACAAAAAAAATCAGCTGTTTGATAATGAATGAATAATAAATAACTCTGGGGAGAAATATTAAAATCAACAGAATGCTTATACAAAATTAGCTGTGTTCTAGTAACCTAGTCCCTAAAAACAGTCATTATAGTTACACTCAGGTGTTCTTCTCCTGTAGGGTGACCTCTAGGGTAAACAAGACCAAAAGTGAAAACTTTGAAGGAGATTTAGATTGATATTAAGAGATCTTTTTTT
>JAQHUG010000155.1:1031763-1072864 GCA_028555095.1 Dicrostonyx torquatus | reverse complement strand
TGCTTCCAACTTTTGTCTGACCATCTTGTTTGCTTCCGACTTCCAGGAAAATCTATATATGTTTTTCTTTGGGTTCACCTTGCTATTTGGCTTCTGCAGGCTTGTGAGCTGGATATTAAGAGATCTTAAGCAATCCATAAGCTGGTCACAAGCCAAAACCCAGTAACAACTCTGTCTGTGTTCAGGAAATGTGTTGCTACTTGAAAGTAGCTACAGCTTTTCTCAGTGCATTTATGGGTCCAGGCAGCCTTCCCTGGATACCCCCTTTTAGTTTTCCCTAAAATAAATTAGCTAGCCCTAAGGAGCTGTGACTTAGAGAGCTACCCATTCAACCACAAGTGTGGTTCAGTGCGGGTGAAGCATATGTCTGACCAGATGACATTAATGAATGTAACTGGGATACTGTGGAGAGAGTTAAATTGTGTAGAAAAAGTTGGTTACATATCAAATACATTTATAATAAGCTTCTTGATGTGTTCTCAAGTAGCATAAAGAATAGTGCCAAGGGACAAAATGCCACTTTGTCTTTGCAACTCAGGAGATGTTTTTTTTTTTTTTTTTCTATGAGACAATAAATAGTTGTATTAGGTATTGACTGATAACCAAAGTACGTACTAAGAGACTCCCTGTAAGAGTTTGTCAGCTGACATGCTGAATTGCCGCTAGATGATTGGCAGCTTAATAAAATCTGTGAGTGTTCAACGTGGAGCTGTTTTGTTATTTACTCCACTTCTGTGCTGCATGCATGAACTGCCACAGCCTGATGAATCACTGAAGAGAATGAGAAGTGACACGCACCTCTTCCTTTAGCGGCTGGTCACACTGACAGCGTCAATAGAAAAACACATCATGGCTTCTAAAATGCCACATTTTGGGCATTTACCCGGAATAAGACATGAAGCTATTTAAGGAAAGCAGTACTATGTTATCATTAAGGGCCAGCTGACAAAGAGGCGAGGGTGCTTTAAGCTCAGTCTAGTCATCATTCTTCATTTCTTCTCAGCTTAGATGGAAAGCCCACCCACGTGGGCTCAGAGCGAGGCTGCGGCTATTGCACACTTTAAAATCTCATTGATAGATTGATTTCATCAACACCCATCGTGGTTCCTGCCCATTGGGAGAAGCTCCTTGTTCTCATTAGGGTCCTATAATGTCTGTGGCTAACATTGTTCTCATGCAAAGAGAATGACGCAGAAGATAAGTGCCATGAAAATTCAATTTCCCTCGACCGTCATTACCTCTTTTCTTTTAGTTATTCCCACTCCAATCTGCAGGAGGTAATGTGTGCAATCTGCTGGTGCTTCTGCAAGATGATTACTGCATTTTGGTAATGAATTTCCCAGCACTAGGGGGTGTTTTAGCAGGTTCCCTGGTTTACCTAATGTGGACTTGGCAACACTCCTTACTCGGCCTTTGCCCAGTGGATTTTCACTATGGTGGATGTATTATGACTAGAACTTGTATCCAATACTTTTCCTTCTTTAATCACCAGTAGCCCATTTGGGATAGAATGGATGATTTATTCAATGCTGTCTGGAAAATAAATCAAGATTTATGTCTACTTATCCAAATCAAAGGAGAAATCCCATGCAAAAATGTATATATAATCTCTCTAAGTAGTCTATCAGTAATGCTGATAGTGTAACTAGATTGTAAAACATATTAAAACGATAAATGCATTTTATGCTACATAAATTATGTTTTACAACTGCAAAGAATTTCTGTTTGTGCTCATTATTAAAATGAGAGAATTAATGAAGTACATTTCAAATCCCCAAATTTAAAACTAGTTTGTATTTTAAAGGTTTTCAACAGTATAAGCCAATATGTAAAAACTGTATTGTCAACCATTTGTCTTATTTTTAGAAGCTTTTTGCTTTCCTGAAATGATCCGCCTTTTATGTGGTTTTTTGTCAGTTTTTAGTTTGTAAAAACTGACAAAGCAAATAAAAGAAAGAAGAAAAACATACGAAGGGAAATAAAAAACATGTGAAGGGATATAAAAATTCATCATACGGAGTGTGAAGTATACTTCCTTTGATGAATATCAATCCCTGGAAAAGTAGAAAAGGACTACCAAATAGGATAGTTTTCAAGGACAATATACAATTTATTTATTTCCTAAATAGGTGCTTTGTTTATAATACCAATGTATTACTATATAGACAAAAAATTTAAAGATTTTTAATAACTATTTATACATTAATTTTGGAGGATAATTTTTCATACCAATATTAGCGGACTTTTTCTAGAGAAGTATATTTACACAGTTCTGTTTACATGATCTTGAGTTATTCTCATTCCTTTATGGCTCTATTGTGTAGGTTCTCATTAAACTGTACTCATTTATTAATTTTTGCCCACCAATTAGAGTTGTTGACAAGATCAAATCAGAAGTCCTTTCTCTACCTGAATTATTTCACAGTAGGAAACTATATGTGGCATGTATGTGAAATATATTTCAGCAAACATGATAGAAGTGTTCAGAATATCTAGTGCATTGACCACAGGGTGTACATATGAATAGTTGCTGACATGTGGTATAGACCATCATAGTTGAATTCCAGTTATAGTATTTCTACTTCCAGTTAGACCCTCATCACATAAATACTGCATTCTTAGCATGTAATTGCACAGCAGCTACAGTTTATGTTGACCTAGAGAAATATGGATACTGTAATTTTAAGCTAAAAACTGCAACTTGAGTGTGAAATTGTAGGTTGATTTAAGGCTCTGTGTTTTGAGATTGCTCTCCTGAAGAATCATCTTCTACTACGATAATTTTCTCAATTTCCTGGGGAATTAAAATATGTAAAGTGTTATTAAAGCATCCTTTATGGCTGGATGGTTAGCTAGTTACAAAAATAGATAAAAGGAATCCTCCAGTAGGTTGTCAGGAGTTGCTAATTACAACTCTCCCTTGCAGTAAGTTTCATAGCCTTGCCTACCCAGAAAGATGAAGCCAATGGGGTGTAACCACCCAAGGTACTTAATCCGACAGGGATTTAGTTGTTTGTTTAGGTGCTGGAAAAGAAAATATTATGAGCACAATGATAATTGTGTATTTAGATTTTTGCATCTCTTATACAAAGTGCCATCTTGCATAAAATGTAGGCTCAGCAGCCACCATTTCTATGAAGCTTCATTTGCATATAGAGTAGTAGGGAGCTAGTCAGTCATGGACTTCATTTGACAATGATACCATGATTGATAACTTATCATATAATTAAGGGTTTTCTGTGATCACTTTTCAAGCAATGTTTATACTCCACACAACTGTAGGCATGGCAATAAAACATGTAGTGTGTAACATGATATTGAAAAGAAAAAGTGAAGAAGATAAGAGCAGATATCATCTCTATGCTAGCAATGAGTATATGGACTGTAACTGCAATGTATTTAAATTCAATCAATTTGTAATTGATTGGAAGATTGACATTAATAATTTTACTTTAACAAGTATTGACAGGATATTTAGATGTTGTCCATACAAGAATAATAAAAATATTGTGCTCAGAAAACCTTTAATATTGTCTTCTTAGTGTAATTAAAATAGCTTTCAAACAGATTAACAATGGTTTCTGTGAGCTAAATCCAATAAAACTTATTTTAATGACGCCAAATACAGAAACTTCCTAAACTTGATTAATGGAAACTATGGTATACACCAGACTTTTTCAACACTTTTCCTCATTCTCTTACAAGTAATATAGCAAAGATTCGTGATGATCTCTTAACGAATCAAAAAGCTTATCTTTCCTGTATTTTATGTATGTCTTTTCTCTCGGATAATGCCTTTAAGTAGGGCAAAGGGCCTTGGTACTTGCGCATGGATGCACACTTGGAATCCTGTCTCTTCACTGTAAGGATTCTCTCTTTGGGGGTTTCAGAAAAGTTGATGTTATACATTTTTCTTTTCTGAATCCTATGTAATGCTTAATTCACAAGCATCATTGATTTCAGCCAACTTTTAAAATGTGGATAATTTAATGTATTTTTCTTATCCTCTGAACATGTTGTAATAATAAAGAATACTTGCATAGGTTTTTGTGAACACTATTTTAATTAATATAACCCTGTAAGTTTTAATTACTCATATTAGTCAGAGGCTTAAATGATTCTATCAGTAGTCCAGCCCATCATTTAACTCTTAACTTACAGATATTGATTAACCTATTGACAAATATCATGTTCTATGCCTTTCAGGTGCAGTGCTATGTGTTTTGAAATGCCTCAGTCACAGAGGTCAGATATAATTGTTAGCATCTTTTAAGGATTCTCCAGTGTTTTCTTACAAAGTGCACTGTAATTCCACATTACACTATTTGTTATAATTTGAAATTATCTGCATGTATTTGATTAATGTCTGTTTTCACAAGATGATTGACAGCTCCTTTGTTCTCAGTTTACACCTGATACTTACACACATCTCAGATACTAACCATGCACTTAAGGAAAAGTGTGCTGATTATACATGATTTATAATCACTTCACAATGTGTCTTACAGTTACATATGAAACTAAAACAGTAAAGCAGTAATCAATATTATTTATTCATTTCTAGAAGAACTCTGCATGACTTTTTATTATTTTCATTGCATACATTGTTCACTATATTTTCATTTTTTGAATAGTTTTCATATTTGGATCCCGCTAAAACACAAATTTCTTTTCAAATATTCATCATATTTTCATGGAAAAACTTAAAATCAATTCTACTATTTTGTTTACACACAGTATTGGCACTATCTATATTGACAGCACTGTGTATAGAGTTCCAGAAATCTTGCAGCACGGAAGAACTGATGGACCCCCATAAAAACAACTGTATCAAAGGGTATAGAGTGTTGTATTATGCTGCACCATATGTGTATGAACTGGGTTTTTAAAATCAGTTTTCTACTGTATCATAGGTAAGGTAAGAGGCCCTACTTTAAAAAAAAATGTATAATGTATATAGATGAAATGCTATGTTGTGATATTCTGGGTGCAAAAGTGAGCTAATTTCCTGAGATGCTGTGATTGGTATAGTAACACATGTGCATTATTTTAAAGTATTTTAATGCTTGTTTCTTTACTTTTGGGTGTATCATGTACACACACACACACACACACACATACGTGCACTATTATAAATATGTAAAGGTCACAATAATTTTCAGTAGTTGGTTCTATCTTTCCACCACATGAGTTCTTGGCATTGAACTCAGGTCATTGGTTTTGGTGAAAAGCATCTTTTGCCTACTGCCCTAATTTTCTTTTCTATGATAAAGCACCATGACGAAAAGCAGCTGAGAAAGAAAGAGGATTATTAAGTTTACCTGGCCAAGTAGAGGTTCATCCCTGCAGGATGCCAAGGGAGGAACTCAAGCAAGGCAAAATCTGAAAGTAAAAACAGAAGCAGAAACTTCAGAAAAAAATGTGGCTTATTGTCTTGCTTATCTGCTTATCTTTGCTTGCCCACACAACCTAAGACCTCCTCCCAGGGATGGCCCCTAGTGGCCTGAGCCTTCCTCTCTTTGAAATTGACAAACCAAAAGTAACCACCATTCTCACTAAGAGGTCTTGTCAACTTTCTTGTAATTGTTACATAGATTCACGTGAATATACAAGTACTTCAAAACTTTATAAAAAGCACGTGACATATGCATAAGAGCCACATGCAGAAAAGGAAGAATAAAATGGTTCTTTTTAACATTGTTTCTACAGAGAGTATACTATGCCTCGTATTTTCATACTTAAAGAATTTTACTGAGCTTGGAGAATTTTTAAAATATTTGTAATGATCTCTTAATATACTTACAAATTTTCACATTGCTTCACACACAAACACACGCACACATACATGTATATTTTGCAATACTAGGACTTGATCCCATGGATGTGCACCTGATCAAAAAGATTATTCCACTGAACTACACCCGAAGTCCCTGTTTTTATCCATTTTAGTGGGCTCACATAAATATAAAAATATAGATATCAGCTGGATTACATTTTGCTTTTATATACTGAACTTACCTGCAACAAGAATAGGTGTTTCATGAAATCCACCATGATGCCTAGTGTAGAGGCTTTCTAATGAGTCAGTGCTGAGCCCCAACAGAACATCTGCCTCTTACTGCAGCTCTGGGGAAAGGGGCCCTTCACTTTCCTGTACTTCTTTTACTTTGGCAAATAGAAAATATACATAAGAGTCCAGATAGTAGTATAATACCTACATGTATCCATACGATAGATATTTTTGTGATACTTGACTGAAATATCTTCATGAACCACTCTCAGTATATTTGTAAGGGCCAATTGAGTGTTATTTGCATGTAGTATCAATTTTCTCATAATAGTCTAGCATCTGTCTCCTAAAGCTGAGCCTTCTTCTATACAATTACTGTCAATTTTCACACTTAAGAAATTTCCTACAGTTCCACATATCCAATAATACCTATTTTTTGAGCATGTACAACATATTTTAAAATACATTTCGCATTTATTTCTTTTTGTGTGTGTATGTGTGTGTATAGGTGTGTGTATGTGTGTGTATAGGTGTGTGTATGTGTGTGTATAGGTGTGTGTATGTGTGTATGTGTATAGGTGTGCACACCTGCCTCAGTGGGAATGTGGAAGACAGAGGGCAATATGTGGACATTGATATTTTCTCTTTGGTTCCTAGGGATTGAGCACAGGTTCTTAGGCTTGGTAGAAAGTGTCATTCACTGCTAGCTCATATTGAGACATGCCCCATGTCTCAATTCCTGATTATCTTCACTTTTCATTCTGTACTTTTAGTTTGAAAGAAAATAGCGAGAATTCTTAGGTTTTGTGGCATGGAAGATTTTTGCATTGTCCAGTGTTTAGCTAATTTATGTATAAATGCTATATAAATAATGAAGGCTGGAATAAATAGTTGTAAGTTGAGAGCAATTATTGTAATGCCACACTTTTATTTATTCTCTCCTCAATACATTGTCAAGTAATGGGCCCAGATTAGGTAAAGAATAGATTAACCTCTTTCTAATTTTATGACAAAATACATGTGCACAGGCAGATTAGTTGGCTTCTGTGGTGGTTTGGATGAGAATGACCCCTAATGACTCATATATTGGAATGAATGTTTGATCTCTGCTTTGTGAAACTGTTTTGGGAAAGATTAGGAGATATGATCTTATTGAAGGAGGTGTGTCACTGTGTGGCTCTGCTGTAGCCAAAACCCATACCTGCCTCAGTCTCTCTGTGCCTCCAATTTGAGGATAGGATCGAATTTCTGAGCTCCTGCTCCAGTGCCATTGTCTGCCTACCTGCTGCCATGTTTCGTGCCATGATGGCCATGAACTCTGACCCTCTGAAACTATAAGCAAGTCCCCAATTAAATTCTCCCTTTTATAAGTTGCCTTAGACAAAGTGTCTCTTCACAGCAAGAGAAAAGAAACCAAGACAGCTTCTTTAGACATTAAAATCCTAAATATGTGAAATAAAGTGACTGAAGTAGTTTCCATTGCTAAAATAGTACTATACAAATGCTTTATATTTTATCACACGACTCTATTTCCAGTTCATATTTCTACTATAAGTAACAACAACAAAAGATGACAGCAATACTTTATCACGTTTGGAGTCACAAATAATGTATGTGTGAAATTAATTTCCAGAGACTTTCAGAACATTATTTATAGTTGCAAAAAGGTCAAAACTGTATACAGCTTACATATTTTTAAACTTTCAACCTATGAACCATGCTATGGAAAGATGGCTTATTACTTCAAAGAAATTAGACATCTTTGGTTGTATCTTTTATACATACTCAGAATTTTTCTTCTTCCCTTAAATTTCAATCTTGAGGAAGGAAGACTAAGGTGGCCATACTTCCTACATATTAATTTTTGTGTGTATTTTATTTCATAAGTCAATATTTTATGCTCTTCAGAAGGAATTAAAAGTCAATGCACCACTCGGGCCTTCAGAATGTTTTGTGGCATTAGAAAAAATAGAAAACACTCCTTCCAGATCAGTTCAGGAATTCTACAGTGACAAAAGCACAAATACTTTGAATTTTCTGTAGAAGCCTGTGACTGTTGTATAACAGCTCTGTCAAGGATTTATATATGTCCTCCTGAATAACAGATAATTCGGATGCATAATATTATTTACATTGTCTTTCAAGAGTACCAGTGTGATGTCTCCTGCTGCATCAAGTTCATGGGTCTTGCGATATTTGCATAGCAAAAATCTGAACATGCAAATATGAAGCCCATTTTCAGCTTGATCAGAAAAATGAGATCTGTGAGTCAAATGAGAAAAGTTAATGAAATTAATGCAGCAGCTTGAAAAGTGTGTTGTTCCATGTTAATTTACTTCTCATAAGGTAGATTTCAACCATCCTCATTAACTTATTATGTCCGTTTAATAAAGTGGAGCGTACAGTGAACTCTCGAATGGCTTAGCAATCCTGCAGGAATTTCACTGAATTCCTCTAGATACATGCCAGTCAAGGCAGGATAAAATAAGAACAAGAGCTCTTAATTCTGATGACATCCTTGGTCCTGGGAAATTCCGTCACAACTGAGCATTTCATGAGTACGTCCCATCGAAAGGAGTGCTGTTCTGTGACTTTGATTTCATAAAGCTGCCTGACCTCCATGTGGAGATCTACTTTATTATGTTGCTCAATATATAGCTTTAAAAGGACCGAAGCAAACGTGGCTACCTAAAATTGACCTGAACAAGGGTGACACCAGAAGACATTGCTAACACAGGAGGAAGACATCACGTGGGTCCCAACCCTCAACAAGGAACTTCAGGCAACTAAAGAATTCTGAGAACAAGAGAAATAGTTCTCTCCAGTGAATAGCTTCTGGTTAGTTAACCAATACCAGGTGCTCCACACTGCAACGATAGAAAATCAAGTAACATTATTAGACTGAGTGCATAATATATAGGTGCATATTTTTATGTATATACACATAAACACACATTTTATTATAATTAACTTTTACTTGTTATCCTTCTCAATAAAATGTTACGTATTTATACTATAAAAAGCCCTGTATTTTTAGCTTTTGGCATGTCTAGTAAGTACAGTAACATGAACCATAAAATGAGGTTCATGTAGGGACTTTTTTAGATACAGAACAAGCAAGCCCACCTAAAATGACCAGAGAAGGCTCCTTCTGCCTTCTGCTTGGTGCACTTCTTTCTGTATCATTTTAGAAATCTTGAGTCTACACCTAGGCACAGGGGGTGTGGTAATTGAAGTTGGGCAACTGAGTGGACTTTATTTAGCTTGTGTAGTGTCGGGATATATATATATATATATATATATTATATCAATTATATAATATATATTATATATTATTATATAGTGTTAGGAAGCTATATATATCTGAGCAAAGAGTGTCTTTGTCCCTCGGTGTCAGTGGGTGTAAGGTGTATCAGTGATTTCATTGTGTCGGAATATTTATATTATATATATTAATTATATAATATATATTATATATTATTATATAGCATTAGGAAGCTATATATCTGAGCAAAGAGTGTCTTTGTCCCTCAGTGTCAGTGGGTATAAGGAGTATCAGTGATTTCATTTCCAATAGCTCGAAGAAGACTGAGTCCAGGAAAGGTTTTCTCCTACCATCTTTATAGTGCTCAGATCATGTCTATATGAACACAGATTTCAGCTTCTAGCAATATTTGATTACAAAGAATATCTATGTATTTTTATTTTCTAAGTGCAGTAAACGAACAAATCCATAACTTATATAGGTCAAATGGTTATTCAATATTCTATTAGCTTTCACACTTCCATTGAATACGTTGAATAGGTGTATTCATTTTAGCTTTCACTGTCTGAAATGGCTCTTTGTTTCAGTACTTGCCTTTTAGTTTTCAAGAGTACATAAATACATCTCATTTTCTTTACTTGACAGAGACTATAAATTAAATTAAATTAAAAAAAACAATCATAAGGCCTTTAACTTGGCAGCTGTTTGTAAATCATCCTTACTGGGTAGGAGATGTTAATTTATATGCCTAAAGAACATCCCTTTATTTTAATAAAAATACCATAAACAGAATAGAATAAGAGATGGTACCGTGGGAATTTAATGTGTATTGTTCCTGAAGATTGCCTTCCGCTTGTAAGTGGAAATCATTTTTTGCTTTTAAGATAAAAATTACATTCCTACCTGTTAATTGAGCTACTTACCTTAACCACTTTAGTAGTGCCTTCGCTAGAACTGATTTAGGGATGTATACTGGAAAGCAGCTGAGATTACAACTGCCTTAACTTGATGTGGAACAGATTTTTTTTTTTCTTTAAAGCTTCTTTTTCTAAAGACAAAGGTCATTCCATGAAGGTAGTTCATGAGTTAAAAGCATTCCAAAAGGTTGGGCATCCCAATGAAAAGTGACACAATTTCCCTCAAGGGGAGAGGAGTTGAGCAGCATCTTCCCACAGTAGTCCTCCCAGGGTCTCAGGGGGTGGGATTGGATCTGACAGTGATGGGCTTCCCTTGACCGCTGCCTTTCTTTGTACCTTGCTCTGGTCCATGAAAATAGCACACATCAGGCTCCTCCTGACACCAGGGAGGCTTCATAAATCAGTCAGCGAGTGCTCTGGCACAGACCTTTAGCCATTGCCTTCCCCCCAGACCTGACACCTGTCACCTTTTAAAGAGTGTACATTCTCCGTCACTGTAGCTGAGACCTGTTTCTTATTTATCCACTCTCATATTCTGTGTAGGTGGCATGATTAGGGTGGCCATCCATATGGTTCAATCGCTGCCATTCTTTGGCTTAGTTGACTAATATTTATGTCCTCCAAATTGGGAATTTCAGATAATCGCTGACCAGACAATTAACAGCATAATGTATCATACAGGATTCATAACACTAAAAGCAAAGTATGTTAAAAGGCCATGAGCATGTTTTAAAGATCAGATCTAATATGTCTGTAATTATTGATAGAATGTCGTCTCTAGTAGTTTATTACTTCTTAAGTGCCATAAGAATTAGTGAATTAAGGCAAACGACTTAGACATCATAAAACCGTAGGCCTTGCACTAATCCAGTAACTCTTGGCTAGTTATTTGCATGGAATATATTCTTTTATTAATAAACCAGTTCCAATTCTGTAAAACTTACGTGTCTCAACAATGACATTTTCCAAATTGGTTTTGTCCTATGTGTGCTCTGTAACTAACTTTGTGGAATCTTTCCACGTACTAAAAAGCCATAGTATAGTTAGCAAGTCATTAATCTACTTCCATAGAAGCATATATGTTTGCCAATGTTTGCATATTAATCACATTAAAATTAGGTAATGAACATATATTGGGCATTTCTGTCCTTTCCCAAGTCGGCGTTTGAGATCTTATTTGGAATCCTTTTGAAGCAAATGAAAACCACAATGTGTTTATAATTGAGGTATTAAATGCAAAATACAAGTAGAGAGTCCTTAAAAGGGACAGAAAAGAAGTCAGTTTCCTATTGATTGCACTGTGGTGGGATAAATGTGTGGCTTCTGCCTTTAATGGGAGCCAATTGTTCAGGGATGTGCCGGCGAGACTGGTCGATGCTTGAGCTGTTGTTTACTGGGAAAGACAATATCCATTTTCCAGGGGGATGATTGGTGGTATGTCAAGGCTGTCACCTTTTTCTCCTCGTCACTGACAGACACCCCAGTGACAATTACCAGTAAGGGACATTGACTGCACTGGCATATACACTAGAGGATATAACTGGCAAACAGAAAGGGAGGAAGGCACTCCTGTAAGAAAGATATAATCAGTAGTTGTCAGGACTGGTTACGTATATGATGACTGAATACAGAACCACAGCGCAATGCTTTCCCACTGAGGGACCCAAGGCCCATTTCATCCAGCTTAGGAAATTGACTTGGAAAGTAGGTAGGCAGCATTAATTGCTAAAATCATTTTTTCCTCCTACTTAGAATCATACCATATGTTTTAATATCTTCCCTTTTTTTAAAAAAAAGAGATTTCTGAAATTATATTGGGGTTAAAAGTAGATGCTTTCACTGGACAAGAATGGTTATGTGTGTTTTGTTAACTTTTTCGAGTTTTCCTCCTGGGTTTATATTACTGGCTTATGTGTAATGCACAAATAAGAAAAGAACTGCTCCAATAGTAACATTGAAATTCTGCAGCTGTGTCTGTGTGGGCACATAGTGTACTGTGTATATATCTAGTGTTCTAGACAGTTTCCTGTTTTCCTGTGCTATCCATTTCCTTCTACTTCAATGCTTAATAATGACAAATAAGTTTATTTTAAGGCATCAAGGCCTTCAACGACTACATTAACATGCAGACAAAATTCACAACTGATTGAATCAGAACTGCCCGATAGCTTTATTTTCTTTCTCTGCAAGAAATTAGTCAATTTCTTCATCCACTCTTCAGTTGCGGGTCATCTATGTTGTTTCTAGCTTCTGATTATTATATGCTGCTATGATTGTTGCTGTTGAGTGATTGTCCTTATGGTATGATTGAGTATCCTTTGAGTATATGCCCAAGTGTGTTATCAGTGGGTCTTGAGGTAGATTGCTTCCTGATTTTCTAAAAAATCACCATAAAGATTTCCAGAATGACTGTACAAGATTTCTTTCCCACCAGCTGTGGAGGATTGTTCCCATGACTCCACATCTTCTCCAGCATAAATTGCCCCCAGTATGGTTGATCTTAGTCATTCTCACAGGTGTAATATGATCTCTTACACAATGTAAAAAAACAATGACATCAAGAAATTTGCAAGCAAATGAATGGAACTAGAAAAGACTATCCTGACTGAGGTAACCAAGACACAGAAAGACAAACATAGTATGCACTCACTCATGAATGAATAGAAAATATAAAATAAAGGATAACCAGACTACAATCCACAACTCCAGAGAATTGGGAGTGTGGCAGCGGGAGCAGGGGAGAGGGTGGAGGAGGAGAAGGGATTAAAAAATGGCAGTGGAAAAAAAAAATATATATATAAACTCAATAAAAACAATTTTTAAAAGTTGGCTAGAAATAAGCCAAACTAAGAAAAAAAATTATTCCTTATCAAGATTTTTATAACATCAAGGTGGTAGTAGTTATGCATATGCTGGAACAAAATAGCAAAGTTGCCAACTACCTGAGAAGCGGTACTGATTGCAAGCACGGCCTAAACTTATATTCATTTGCCTGAAGGTGATTTACTTCTGGAACACTGGGCCCTCTAGAGATTAAGGTATTAATAGATGGATGACCATCTTTCTCTGTGTACTCTGCATGACAGATCCTGCAATTTACAGGTGGTTTTTTTCCCCTTTGGGAGGAATAATTTTTAAATCTAATTCACATGATCTAAAAAGGAAGTATATAATTATTAAAACTTGGCAAGCAGTAAGTATAAATAGTAGAATGAAAAGTTACATATTATACTACTGTGTAGAGGAAATCAATGTCATTTTTAAAGCTGTCTGTTTTGGCATTTTGGGTAGCCTTTCAAAAGTTTATAAGAACAAATATTATTGAAACATTTCCAGTAATGTCAATTTCTATCTTAATTTATACATATAATGATTTTTGCAATTTTTTTATTTTAAATAAGTAGGATCCAATACTATAAAATGATAGCCTATGAAGGGATTTCTGATTCAGCTTCTAGGATGCCTTTGCAAAAGTTATCATTAATTTCCTCCCACAAACCATGGACTAATTGATTTTCCATTTAACTCATTAAAAATAGATACTTAACTTTTCAGAAGATTGTCTCAGAAATCCAAAGCATGCCCAGGTCCTCTGGGATGCCATCAACTGACCATTGCATCAGGCCAGGAATAGTGACCCTCCTCCTTGTCAAGACTGAAGTATTTATCCCATTTCCCAGCAGATAAACATTTGCAAGGCAAATAATAAATTAGCCATTAATCAGAAGAATGTTTGCATTCAATGAACTCTAAATGGAGTGGAGATGTTAGGTGGATAGACAAGGTAAATCAACAAGGCAGAATCAATGACAAGAAACAGCCTCGTGGAGTTTAGAAGGCATAAGATAGCACACTGGAAGATTTTGGAAGGCAAGGGCAATTTTAAAGAAAGAAAAATTGCTTATTACAAAGGTGTGGATGGACTTTACAAACAGATAGAGACGTCACACTCTTTATGTATACCTATACCTCCAGGTTAAGAATATTTCATTCAGAAGTTCAGATTGGATGTCAAATATTTACTTTTCAAAGCTCTGTGGATTTAATTTTTCAAACTTAGGGAAACCCTTATTATTCTTGAATTTTAGTGTATCATTATTCTTTCTCAAATGAAAGGTCTGCTAGGTATATAGTTTCAAAAACAATGAATGGTCTCAGTGGTATAGTATTCCTTCTTCTTAATGGGTTTGTCAGTTCATTTGTAAATGCAGGAGGCTTCCAGGTTCCAAATCTTAAAATTCCATATGGGAACTTTCACTTAGCTACTTATAAGTCATGTGAGTGATCTTGTGAAAGTTACTTCACCTTTATACCTCATAATTTCCTATAAAATAGACTGGCAGTGTCATTTTTCATAGAATGCATGTGCACGTTATATATTTTCTAATTTTTTATATTAAAGTATTTCTAAAAGTCAGTTATATCTTGTTTCGAAAGATTAAATCTAAGAAGGTAGAAATGGATATCTTGTTTCTGACGATATTATAGCTAAAAGTATTGAGAGGCCCAGTCATAATGAAGAGGCAATATTATCTTCTGCTATTCCCTTGAGGTTAGAAACTACAACCTTTGTTTTCTTTAGAATTAACCAACAAGGAGATTGTTCTTGACTCCACAGTCTTGCCATCGGGCAGATTCTGTCTTAGCATTGTCCCATGCAGTGTTTTAGGCTTCTTAAAGGTAAACGTTTGATGATTCATGGACTTTCTAATTGCTTCTTCAATTATCTACGCAAAAATACTAGAAAGAAGGAAATGCAGCCTGACCCTAATACCGGGAGTCGCTGAGCAAGCCCTTCTGCTCCTGCTCTCTCACTTTCTTCCCCTGGTGTAATTTTAACCCCAAATTAGTTTTCCTAGACTAAGAAGTTGGTGAAATAATCTCACCTTTTAACCAAGAAATTAACCGGGTCATAGATATCCTATCCTCATAGTTTTGTTGCATTAAAGAAAAAAAAGTACTGCTAGTCCGGAATTTTAAATGAATAACTAAGGTATTGATTAACATTGCCCCAAGCACAGGGTAATTAATACTTCTTTTAAAAAAGTTTAGGACATACAGATTATTCTCCTTTAAGAAAAAGAGCCTTCCTAAAATATTTTTATCAGGAAAACATTTGACATAATACATTTTAACTGGCTTTTGTGTACCATTTGCCATGTCTCTTGTTTATTTGTTAACTTATATTTATCAAATCATTCCTATCTCTTTGAAATATTCATATTTGATACCTAATATAAAGCTTTAACATATATTTCTTTGCTAAAATTATTTGTCTTTCCCCTTCAAATCCCCTTATTATTCTATTTTGATTTTTTTTGATATTCATACCCAAAACTAACCTACTCTCTTCTTAATTTTATACTCTACCTTTCAACTGTCTCTCCTCTGCATTCCATGTTTTTTTCTTGTCCAAAACAAAAAAATATTGCTCCATTATCCATCTTAACAAACACACTTGAACATGTCGTCAAACAACCAGATAATCATAAACTACGTAGGATTGATTATTATTGAACATTTACACTGAAATAATTATTTATTCTAGACCAATGGTTGCATATGCATACAAATACATATTATGAATCAATAAAATATTATTAAAAATAAAATCTCCAGTACATATTTATTCCAAACATGCTAACAAGTAGAATTCACTAGCATTAAGCCCTCAAAACAACAAAAACAAAAAATAGCAACAGCATTAAATCTAAGGCAGTGGTGATAGCATTTCATATAGATGCCATTCTAATATTTTTAAATATTTGTTTTCCACCTTAATCATGTAAACAATTATGTATCACTATAACTATTATATATTATATATTGATCTACATAAACTATGTTACCTTATGATGACACTCTCTAAGATAGAGCTTTCCCTACTTCTGTCCCTCAATATCTTGAAGAAATGGAAGGTGACCCCTTTTATGATTAAAAATACTACTTTCACAATGTCAAGTGTGAGTTTGAAATGGAGATAGATAGATAGATAGATAGATAGATAGATAGATAGATAGATAGATAGATAGATGGATGGATAGATATACTGTTGTTTAGACACCACACTAAGGCAAGGCAATGGAATACTAAATAGGAAGGCTGATAACTTGGATATCTGCCAATGGTTTCAAAGTAATTCTCTGTGTGAAATTAGTGTATCTTAGGTATGTATTAGCATACGTATAAGTCTATTAACTGTATGTGTTCTTTTAATACTAAATTATTTATTCTTATGGTTCCTATCCCCGGTGCTTTTCTTTAAAAATAGTGAAAATAAAAGGCTGTTTTATAAAATCTTGCATAGTCAAAACCCAAAGAGCTTTAATATTTAGTCATCAACGGAGTACTTGCCTTCAGATGTAGTTTGTCTATGTCCTTAATATAAGAGTCAAACCTCCTGGTCACTGGCTAATGGCTCTTCACTTCTCAGGAGGTTGAATTGCTGTGGGAATGTTTACTAAGTAAGCCTGTGGAATGAAAAAGAAAACTCTTGAGTAGAAGGCTTGAGCACTTGACTCCTTTTCAACTATCTTCTATATTTCCATGCAGCTGTATTTTATTCTTTCACATAGTTTATGAGCCAATGCCTGTAGGCCCATGGATTTTTAAATTGTATTTTACAAGATTGATATAGATAAAAACAATATTATTATTCATAGAGAAATATTAGGAACAGCAATGTAACTAATCAAGAAAATCTCATATAAAATCTGTAAATCACAAGGTAATAATAAATGTCACTAAAAAAAACCAGGATATTGAAGCTAGCTTAAACTACTAGTATGAATGCTTTCAAAAGTGAAATATATAAATAATATATAATTATATAAAAATGAAGGGACTTGAGTATAAATTATCAGTATATAATGACTTGTTAAGTCCCTAAGTTTGGGGACAGAAACCAAACTGAAACTATGTGTTTATGTGTTTGATTTAGCATCTTGAGTTTGAACACGGGGGCCTTGGGCAAGTAACAGAATGACAGAATGGGATCAAACATGAGCTATCCCCAGTGCCTTAAAAAAAAATGTACCTATATTTAAATCTGTAAAACTGTAGCTGTTTTCCATTAAAATGTAATTAACCAAATATAAACATTAGATGAAGAAGTGATTGGGACTGTGAAGGGTTCATGTGAAGAGATTCCAGACCGCTGCTGCTGGGTTAGACTATCTCTTCGAAGCTGGGGTCTGGGTCTGCTGTCAGGAGACAGGCTCCCAAGGAGTCCATTTGTAACCAGATAAGGAAGAGTGACAGCAGCAATGGGACTCATGGCTCCCATGGAATGACAGGTATTGACTGGACTCTGGGCTGTGTTTGAGACAGTGAGGGAGTCGATAAAAACATCAGGGCTTGTTTGAAGTAACACTGCAAGCGATGCTTCGTTTTACCACCTGGAAAAGAGCCACAGTCCTTTCCTCCATATTTGTATTGGTGTAATCTAGCACACAGCTTAATCTTCTGTTTACCAATAAAAGCACTGAAAGTTTATAAGGAGTCTTTGGTACCACACAGAGGAGAAAAAAACACAGGAATATAAGTTTTGGCACTCCAAGCTGATGTTTAAGCCTAGAAAACTAAACCTCATTTGAATCACCAAAGTAATGAAGAAAAAGTTTAGCAAATAGCAATAATCATTGAAGAAAAAAATGTTGAATGAGAAGGATAAGGTACTCTTAATCTTTCCTCAGGAATCCATTATATATATTCTATATACCATCCATATATATTTGGAATGCACTTCAAAAAAAATAGAATGTTCATAAACACACAAGGTATAATGTCACTATCATTTTAAGGATCTCACCCAATGCTATTTTCTAAAGAAAAATATTCTCCCTAAATTTCCCCCACCTATTCTTGAAACTCACTGCATTAAAAAAAATAAGAAGAATATCACACAAACATCTTAATTTTAATACTTAGGCAAGTCAAGTGAAATGACTTTTGAAGTAGCTACTCGTGCTCTAAAATCTATGATACTGACTTAGCTCAGCAGGATTCCTGATAACAATTTGTGTGTACTTATTAGCATAAATACAAATGATCCCCTAAACTTGATGTTACCAAATGAATATGGCTTTTACAAGTACTATATTATTTAAATCTCCCTTGGTTGCTAGTGTATAATATTGCTCATTTGCTTAACAGAGTTTACACTAGTGAGGTGAATTGTTCTTAGATTGGGTCTGGAACATTTTAACAGTTTAGTGACCATTAATCTCAAATGATCACCTCACCAGGCTGTTTGACGTATTGTGGATTTGATTAACACATAAAGGGACACTTTCTTAGTTCTACATTTTTTTTCCACAATGGTATGCCAATCTCAGATCTGCTTTGCTACGTGAAGTATTCTCAGGAAATAATATCAACCATAGACAACTGGAAAAAATCAAAAGAAGTTTATCATTTCATTGTTGTGTTTCAAGGGTAATCGTTTTTCCAAAATTTTCACAGAAATTGAAGAGAAAAAAGAAGGTGACTTAACCAAATAACTTATAGGACACATAGGTTGAAAATAGCATTCTGTGGGAAGAATCATACATAGATTTGGGTTTGAATATTTCAATATGTATTAATAACATTAGGCACAGATAGCTTAGTTATACTAACTGTTGAACATCAAATTATAATACAAATGTACTAATTTCAAAGTCGTAAATTTATGACTTATTCATTGGTCTAATAAGGTTAACTTGACTGGTGTTATTAAGAGGAATACTGTTAACATCTGTATTGAGTATTACCTAGTACTGAGCTTACTTAGTACATCCTGGAATTGTTTATGTTGCACGAAAATTATCATAGTGTTACCTGGGTTATCCTACTGCTATGAAAATGTCAGTTGCATCCTGATTCTGTATGAATTGTTATTTTATGCATACTGGCTTGTTAATTTATATTGGGCAGGTTTTGCAACGTTATTTAGCATAAATAATTAAGGTTAGAGTATTCCATACCTAGAAATTTGTAACAGGTGCACAAAAACCTGTGTGCACTTCACAGTGATATCTCAGATTATGGTGGTAAAGAAATGCCAAACAATTCAGAATTTATTCATCTATTCGTAAAGCATTTTAATAGGGATGGTATTATGCACATGTGTGTGTGTGTATGTCTGCATTTATGTGCACTGTGTTCACTTGTGAGCTTCCATACTCCTGTATATGTGGATTTCGGTGTCACGTGTACTCCTCTGTCACTGTCCACATTATTTTTTGAGACAGAGTCTGTCACTGAACATGTCACTCATTATTTAGGCTAGGCCGATCCAGTCAGCTCCCATGATTCCCCCTTCTCTTTGTGCCCAGGACTGCAGGAATAGACACTCAATGCTACGGCCAGCTTCTCATGTGAGTACGTGGGATCCAAACTTAAATCAATGTGCTGCTATAGAAAGCACTTACCCACTGAGCCCCATCTCCACCTCTCCAGGGCCATCTTTTTGAGGACTGTGCTTAGTGCTGGATTGGGGGTAAACAAGGATGTACGTAGTCTGAGGTTTATAAGCTGCTTCTAGCCCAGAAGCAGAGAACATGTAAATAAATAAATAAACATGTAAAAACATGGCAGTGTACAGTGCGATCAGCGCCGTAATCGAGATGTACACAAGCTTGACCGGTAATTCTCAAGGAAGGAGTGATTAATTCTGTCTGAGGTTAGGCAGAGAGGAGATTGTATTTGAGTCCATTCTTTTGAATAATACATGAGACAACACCAGTGCATCCTCCTAAATTGAGTAGTTTCGCCCGGGAGCTGCCAACCTATCAATCAGCTGACTAGAAGACAGAACTTAGACCAGCAGGCTTAAGTGAAGAGCGAGATGACAGGATCAGGGCTCAGTGCCATTGGTAGCTTCATCTCTGAAACGATGCTGATCTGACCTGCTGAACAACCTCTTTATAGGGATAGGTGGCCCACAGCTGAAGAAAGGATGTAGGAAGGCTGGTGAAGAATGTGCCGAAATGCAAATACAAATAACTAGGCTCTCCATGACTTCATCTAAGACATAAATGCAAGGATATTTTGAATAGAGAGAGGAAATCCAGATGTTCTGTGACACAATATCCCAGTCTTAAGGAGTAGAATGATTAACAATGTGTAACAATTGCTTATGCTCCCATGTTAAGCCATAGCGTATGCACAGATTCCAGATTGTCTTCACAATTCTATTTAATGGATGCTAACACTTACTAATTTTCTGTGCCAGTAATCTTCGTCTTTGCTGTGAGCTAATACCCAACAACAACAACTTAAAGAAGGGAGGGGTTATTTTTGGTTTCCAATTCAAGGATACAGCCTCTCATAGAGAAGTTGTGGCAACGGGAGGATGAGCGAAGGCAGCGGTTCACATTGCATCTCAGTCAGGAAGTATAGAGACACTCTTGAACTGCTAGCTACCTTCTTCTTAGACAGTCCAGGGCTACAGAATGACAGACTAGGGAGCTCAGGTTAGGATGGGTCTTCTCACCCTAGCTAACCTATCCTGATAATTCCTCACAGATATGCCCACTGGATTGTTTCTAGGGTGATCTTAAATCCCATCAAGTTTATAAGATTTACAATCATATGCTCCTAAAGCAATGCCTTTATCAAGACTAAAAATTCATATGTTCAAGTTCTGGATCCAGAAAGTACCAATGAAAATAATTTAATGTTTGGTGGTCGCCAAAACAGGAGGAGCATTGTTCATGACTTGTAGCATTAAGAAGGTTGAGAATGCTATAGACAAAGCCGGTGGAGGCTCTATAGCAATCAAGTATTGAATTGCTCATGTGATGCATTGGGTGCCTGTACGTATAACTGCTGACAGCATGGGACTGCAGCGTTTCAGATGGAGCTTCAGTTAAAGCTCATGATTGCTTATCTGGCCAGGGCTACTATTCACTGCCAGTCTCCAGTATCATGAGATAATATGGCTAGCCTGGAAAAAAAGAAAAAAATTAAGATGTAAAGTTTAGTTTCCACTGCGAGAATATTGCTTCACACGTTAGTTAATATGAAATATTGTAAGCATAGGCATCTGTGTGTGGATAGGGTCTGTTCAGAACAGAATAATAATTCACTGAACAGTGGGGATAAAGATTATGTTTGTATATTTTTTTCGTTCAATTGTGTATTTCCTATCAACTATAACCTCCTATCCAACTATAAAGTGATGGCTATCCATGCTCCTATAATAAACAACTGAGAAATCACTGTTATGTTAACGTTTTGCTACTTTTCCATGGTATTTCACAGTTCATAGACTCCCTCTGCTATGATCTGCTGTCCCCGCTGAATCTTTCTCTTCTGTATCTCTTTAGTATAAGGGGCATTTTACACAGCATCTATGCCACAGAAGGGTGTGCCTGAGTGTGAGTATCTATTTCCTTCTTTCATGGTCATCATTAGATCCCATTAACGCTCTACTATAAAGCTATTCATAGGTACTTTCACCGAATGACGAATATGTTTGTAAGATGGGTGTGATGAAGACCCTGGAGAGTTCTTTACTGCTGGACAACACAACTTTGAATCTCCAGAGCTGGCTCCAACTAATTACAAAGCACATGCGCTTTCATCCTATAAGCCTTGCGTCAGCTTAGTTCTTAAAATAATACTGGGCCTTTTAATCAAATTCAAACCAATTAAAATCATTTATTGGGGGGAAAGTTACTGCACCCACACATCATTTTAGGAAATAGATAAATTAGAAGGGGGAATGCTATTTGAACTCTGATAAAGTGAGGGAAATATTTGGTATAGAAGGGGCAATGATAGATTGCTAAGACTTCAAGGAATCTTTTTTGTATAGAGGATAAAAGTGATTCTTGGGGAGTGAGTTGTGTTAGTCACTTTTCTCTTGCTGAGATAAAATATTACGGCTCAAGTCAACTTAAAGAAGAAAGAGCTTTCTTTGGCTTAGTTTTTCAGAGGTATAGTCAGCATGGCACAAGAATATGGCAGAAGGCAGATTGAGAAAAACTGAGAGATAACGTCTTCAGCTACAGTATTAACCAGAGAGAGAGAGAGAGAGAGAGAGAGAGAGAGAGAGAGAGAGAGAGAGAGAGAGAGAGAGGAAGAAGACTGTTACACGGTAGAGGGGAACAGGAAGAGAATAGGGAGGGAAGCAGAGAAAAAAGAAGAGAAGGAAACTAACTGGGACAAGACTATAAACTCTCAAAGCCCACTATGAGTAGGTACATACTCAGACGTGGTTCTCATCCTAAAAATTCTTCAACCAAATTAAACAGTGCTCCAACTTAACTTTGAGTGTTCAATATCTGATTCTATAAGAGACACTTCTCATTAAAATAAAAATCCTTGTAGTTTGCCAAGAAATGAGATGGTCATAAAGTTTAATGACACAAGTGACAGAGGCAGACTTTCTAGGTAAGGAATGAGAGCACACGTGAGAAAATATGTCTTTTCCATTTAACGAGAGTGTAAGAATATATTGGCAAAAGTCGATTTTTTTCCATTAGTTATTCCTAATGATTAGCTTAAAGAAATTACTTTATAGGACATTGAAATACTTCTAACATTTTTTTAGTACAAAGTTCCTATGAGATATCTTGCTTCTTCTGTATATGTTATGAATAAGGATAAACTGTTGACAATATCAATATCTGTCATTGGAAAAATGAGACTGAATGAATATAATGCTTATATGTACATTTCTGGATACTGACAGAATATATCGAGTAGTTGAGAGAACTTGTTGATAAAATAAATTAAATAATAGCCTGAGATAACTTTGTAGTCATAGACTTAGAGCCTGTGATTAGAAGATATATTTAAATACAGATAGTGTAAAATTCTACATGTTCTTTTTTTGGGTTAGTTTTCACAGATACTATTGCCAAATGCAACTCCTAAGCTTAGAATTGGGAAGGGACGAGATACAGAACAACAACATAACCAGGAAGACTGAGGACAGGAGGAAGTTTGTCCTAAGACGAGGTGCACACTGGGAGACACCATCAGAAATTTACAACAGGCATTTCTGATGCAGATATAGATAAGGTAGAACAGTTATTTGCTTACTGTGTACAGAAAGGGAAATTGCAAATGGAGAATTTGTACAAAGGTGTAAATGCTGAAAAACAGGTCTCTTGGGAATGGTGTCCACATCAGAGACCATTAAGGGCATCAGAGAAGGAAGCAAGAAATTGTGCAAAAACAGGACGTCTAATACCAGTGTCAGGGTGAAAGAAATTCAAGTTAATTGTGGACAGCTCAGTTCATAGACACTGCTTGGGGTGCTATAAAAAATTACATTGGAATAATTTGATTCTAACCATCTAAAAGGAAAGTTCTAAATGAATGGGTATTCTAATGATGGGAGGGCATGGACAACAGGATGAAAAGAGTGATCTTTAGCAAGAAGGAATGGTATAGGAGGTCCTTCTGTCTTTGTGTTGCTTTCATTGGTTAATAATGAAACTGCTTTGGGTCTGTTGATAGGGCAAAACTTAGGTAGGCGGGGAGACAGAACTGAATGCTGGGAGAAAGGCAGAGTGGAGAGAGATGTCATGTATCTGTGACTGGAAATGGATGTACTAAAACATTGCTGTTAAGCCACAATCACATGGCGATAACACAGATTAGTAGAAATGGGTTGAATTAAGATGTAACAGTTAGCAAATAAGAAGCTAGAGCTAATGGGACAACCAGTGATTTAATTACTACAATTTCTGTGTGATTATATTGGATCTGGGCAGCCAGGACAAACAAGCGGCCACCCCTTGCAACAAAGAAGGGAATGCAAGTGACACCAACACGTGGGAAGCAGTGGCTGCTGAGTCAAAGGCAATTGATTGCCTTTTTCCAGAGCACACGGAATAACGGCGTTGACAGAAAGAGGAATTTGTTATGTTCGCCATGGGAGAACTGCTTTTAATGGATAGTCTTCCAACTGCTAACAGTATTTGGGGGCAGATACTATTGGTCCCATATTACAGACTTTCAGACCACAGGTCTGTAAAATTTGCTAATGGGATTCAAACTATGCAACACTTTGTGCTGAGTTACAAACCAAAGCCTGGCCAGTCTAGCATCTATTCATGAAAGTTTTCTCTTGTCTCATTTATTTATTTACTATTTATTTTCCTATCCGATGGAATACTATACCCATGGGTTGTAATAAAATCTTGGCGTCATAAGATAATTTTTAAATGCAAAGTTTTAGTATTCGCAAAGCAGGAAGGCAAAGATGAAAGGACCCTGGAACTGTCCCAACTGCAATCACAGCCATTGTTTCCCTGCAGAATTCGCATTGAGGTAAATGAAGCAGAACAATAAGAATCTTTCTTTATTATATAAGAGATAAAACTAGCAACTAGGTTTAATTAAACTATGTCTATTAAAATGCTTAAATTCATAAAGTAGTTAAGAGATGAATCTAAAATATTGTTTGATATTGTTAAGCAAGAGTGTTTAGGTAAATTTACTTGAATTGTTGGTCATTAAGCAAGTGTAAACAGAATTTCTTTTTCTTTCAGTTTAAGATGAAATATGCATAAAGTTTCTGTTTAGGCATGGAAAGTTCTGGTTGATGTCCAAAAGGCTCATGCATTCAAAAGCTAAATTACACACCAAAGCTCTAAATACAGCTTAAAAATAAGTATATTTAAAATAAGCAAACTTGGTTTGAAAGTAATTGGTAAAAACTTCTCACATGAATGACACTAGCTCTTTTTCCAGTTGTTTTTTATCTTGTTTTGACAGACAGATGGAACGTAATGACTTGCTAGACTGTATACTGGACTTCAGTGGGCTGTGGAGTGTGTGTCTCCGCAAATTCACTGTCTCATGAATAATTCTTCACATTACTGTTAGTTTCTCTTCTGAATGGTGTTAGACATTTCTTTCCAAGTTAATGTACTTTTGTCTTCCTGTTTATGTAATATATATAATATAAATAGCAATTAATACAGTAGTATATCTATATAATCTTTTCTGTGATACTAAAGATCCCAAAAATTCAATTTTCACTAATTGAAAATAAAGTATATAATAGCTGAAATAAAGTTAGTCTGAAAAGCAATGTCATAAAATATAGGATTATGGTTTTCCAAATAGACAGTCAAAACATCAGTCATGGACAACTTTAATTGAAAATCAAGTAAAAGATAAAGTAAGTAATAAAAAACATTGAGGATTCCTCCATTTGGCCATGTGGAATCAGCTTAGTCAAATGTATGCTAAAAACTCAATAATTTCTAGCCTTTATTTTTACCATGAAATGTTGGATATTGTTTTCAAATGTGACAAGTATAATACTAAATAAACATATATTTATGTTCATTTCTTGTTTCCATTTCTGTTCATTTTAAGTAGATTGGTCATTTACTTGATTCTTGCCTTGAGGAAGACACACACATACAGAGAGAGAGAGAGAAAGACACACACACACACACACACACACACACACACACACACAGAGAGAGAGAGAGAGAGAGAGAGAGAGAGAGAGAGAGAGAGCAAGACTCAGGAAGATGAAAGACGATCAGATTTGCTTCCATAATCTACTTCAAGGGGTAAAACTCACTAAACAACCTTATAGCATAAGGGAAAATTAGTGTCTATAATATTTATTTTCAAATAGACGATTAAGTGATAAGAAAAGGAAGCACTAATATTTCTCAGAACACTTGCCCCTAGAGAACTGTGAAAGTCCTGTCATGTCTTATATGCGAACTGACTTGTCAGGATTATGGAAAAAATTCTGTCACCTGCTCCTCATCAGGACCCTGAAAAGCACAGTGAAGAAGAGGGCTTCCAAGCATATCTTTGCCTTCCTTTCTGAGTTTCTAAAAATAAAAAGGATTTGCATGACATTTATTACCTTTCCTTCTTGATTAAGACAAAAAACAGTTCTATTAAGAAATACAACATGTGATTCAAACTACAGTGTCATCCTGATAAAACTGACAGTGGGTGTTGTGTTGTATCGTTCTCGAGAGAGCACTTTCGCTGGGTTTTCATGGCAGACAGAACTTCCTAGTCCCACTGTAGAGTCATCATCCATATAAAGATCACATTAATTCTGGGGAGACCAAAGCATGTAATAAAAAAAAGTTGATTATTTGCCTTTAATATTTAAAGCCAAATATCAGACTAGTAAAATTATTGTTTTCATATATACTTTAAACAGTCCATTGGGACAAATTAAAGCATATCTAAGACAAAAGCAAATTCTTAAAACTAGAAGTCAGAGAACTTGTATAAATATGTGTGAGAATGTTTTGTGCTGGGTGTCGGGGGAAGCATTCTTATTTAAATATATTTTCTTTATATAAACTATATGTATTTATGCTTGGTGACTTTATTGTCCAAGGCAGTTTTCATATATATTCAAATAAAACATTTTAATACTTTGGAAAATTACACACATCATTTTATCTGAATGAAAATTCTTGGTTTCTTATAGTCTTTCAGGCCAAATAAAATGTTTAAGAATCCATCCATTTTTGTATGTGTGTGAGAGAAAGGGAGAGTTTTATAAAATGTTCATAGTATAATTTGTTTCGGTATGCATTGAACTATCATAGAGTAATGGTAGAGTTAAATTCTTGCATATTCTGTAGAAAGTGAAGAAGCTACAGGTTTGCTGAGATTAGAAAACTGGAGATGGCATTTGTAAAGAACTCTCAGAGAAGTGGCCATGGAAAGATGATGGATGATATTTACCTCATGTGTCATCATAACTGTTCTTAAAGCAGATGTCCGAGCCCTTCTTTATCAGGGATCTGGGAAATGCATCATTCCCAAGCACTCCATCACCATGACATAAAGAAATAGCAAACCTTGAGAGTGTCAAAACACTGTCTGTCCAATTGCCTCCTCCTCAAATACTGACTTTTCTCAATGCTGCATTCCACATACGTGTGGTCCTTAAGAGATGTTAATTTTCCTGTAAGGTTTTTAAATGGACTAATGAATGGGCATGGGAATATGTGCAGTGCATTTGAATTTAATATAAAATATATTAGAGTGAAAATGTAGATACCACAGTGACATATGGTTATGACATTTGAATATCATTCACATTGATATGCTCTGTGGGCTAGCGGCTTTGTCAAGTATTTCTAACTAACCCAGGATGGTACTGTAATTTTTCCTATCTTGTAGATAAAACAAAAAAGAGTGAGTTGTAGTAACATCAATCCAGATCTAGTGGTAGCTCATCATGACATTTATTTCCTCCTCTGGCTCCTTCCCTCCCTTTCTTTCTCCTTCTTCCCTCACCTGCCCTTTTCTCCGCCCTCCTTTTTTTCCTCCCCTTTCCCTTGTTCTTGCTCTTGTTTGCTATGTTAGGATCTAAGGATGAAACCCAGGATGTAATACCTAAAAGAAATGTGCCATATAACTACAGCCACACACCACAATGTATCTGAAGTAGAAAATAAAAGGTGCTTTTAAAGAATGATTTTCTTTTCAATCTATGGTACTAAATAATCAACCTTCATTCTTGATGGAATTTAGCATTTTTGTCCATGTTTTGGGACTCAGTCCTATACATCTCTATAAGAAAAGATAGTAGATCTGCAGAATGCAGTATTGAATTTGCAAGGATCTATCTATGCTTCTGTAGTCAGGAACTGTTTTTGCTTGTGGAAAATTTGACCTCCTTTCTGAAGGATGCATGAAATTTCTACAAATCAGATTCTTATCTATATTAAACAGTGATCATATGCCAGACATTCATTAGAGACCAGATTACAGCTCAAGCCACACAGTTAGCATGCATATTGGATTTTTTTTTTTATCTGTTTAGAATACGTTCTTGTTCTGTGGTCACTTCCAGCGTTAGAGTGGCATTATCTGTGTCAAATGGCAAACAGGAATCTTGACCTCCACTCTTGACTGCTGTGCCAGATATTTCTCAGGGTGAGAGATTTTTGTCTCTGAGAGCTCCATAAACAAACTTGATCTGAATGCCTCCCCCTCGGCATTCCTGGGGGTTTATCAGATAAAAACGAACTCTACTTTCATTACAGATAAAACCTATTTAACTTCCTCTTGGAGAAAACATTGAAATGCTGCATTATAATCTGTGAAAAACACATGTGGTCTTGGCAGGAAGAGAACAGAGGAAAAACTGTGTTTCAACTGAGCCCACTTTGGACATTTATCTTGACTAAAGTCCTTAGCGTAATACATTATTTTTTTTTGTTTTATTTTCTTCTTTGCTGTTTAATACTAGATTTAGAAAAGAATTTTTTTCTTTTTATTTTTCCTACCTCATTAGTGATTAGATTAGTTAGTCTGAGATTTGTGTGAAGTATGTGAGAACTTCATTCCAAATCACTATATTCCTGAATCTGTCAAACATCTTTAATGATAACAAATCTGTGTTCTGTGCATAATGTCCAGAATCGTTGGGCTGTAGTTTAGCACAAAGCTCTTATAAGACATGAGTGAAGCTCAAAGATTAATTCCCAACTCTGTGTGTGTGTGTGTGTTTCTGCTGTCTCTGTCTCTCTCTTTAAAACATACACAAAACAATTGAAATAATGAAGAAAAAGGAGGAAGAGAAAGTTAGGTAATGGAAGATGAAGCTCAAGACAAGAAAGACATATAACACTGAGATACTCGTGAAATGGAGAACCTTACTAGCAAATAACATAAACTTAGTCCTTGGAAGACTAAGTGGGGAGATAGTTCAATCAATAAAATGCTTGTCTTGCAAGCGTTAGGACATGAGTGTGATCCTCAGAACTCATGTAAATAAAACTCAATGAGAGATGGCTCTTGTAAACCCAGCACTGGGAAGGCAAGTGAATAACTGGAGGCCTGGTCACAATGAGTTCCAAATCAGTAAAAGATGCTGGCCCAAAGAAGGTAAATGGTGTCAGGTCCCAAAGAAATTAAGGACAAGTGGCAAACTGTGGTACCAGTTTAACATATCAAAACCCATGAAGGTCACGAGGCTTTCTCAGAAAAGTAAGTACTTGTTACAGAGTCCTGGCTCTTCTAGCACCTGCCACTCCCACGCTCTACTGTAAAGCTCTCCAGCCCCTGGATTTCACTTTCCTTCCCCTGGCTTCTCTTAGCTCTATTCTTGATTCTCTTGGACCTCTATCTGTCCTCTTGGTTCTTGTTCTCTTGGTTCACCTCCCTTTCCTAGTCTCCTCTCTCGTCCCTTTCCCTTTTCTCTTCCTCTCTTGATCTGACTCTCTTGTCTCTCATAGCCTGGTATATTCTTCTGGTCTTGTTCAATCTGGACTCTTCCAGATGCCCCCAGCTGTTCTCTCTCTCATATCTGCTGTAAAAACTTTCTTTTCAACCATATCTAGGAGCAGTTGTACCCTCATTTTTCATCCAAATAGCTCCTGAGGAATGACAATAGAGGTTAACCAATGGCCTCTTATGTACCTTTCAGACACAATTAAGAGAGAAAGAGAGAGAGAGAAAGAGAAATCAGTAATGTGTTAGTCTATAGATGAACTTGGAAATGGTTCAAACCTGATAAACCAAAAGTTCAAATACAAACATAGAATTACACCAAACATATAACTTTGCCTTCCAGCTCGACACTGTTATTAAAATGAAAACATGCACCTTAAACATATGAAAAGTTTTCATATCAATATTTGTGATAAGTGCTTTAATGCTACATGTACTAATGATGTTCTCTGTGGCAATCATTGTATTTGAGTGTTTTATTTTCCTTACTCCTGAAAGGACCTAGTAGTTCAATTAAATTTCCTAAGAGAACAGGTTGGTTCATGCAGCATACATTTTGACCTGTTGTGCCACTGGCTGGTCCAGCTGAGAGCCATAAACTGAGCAGAGAGTCATAATTGTTCTGGGACAGAGCCGTAGGCCTAAATACTCCAGAGGGATTTAGCCCGATCATTCAACTATTTAAAATTGTGACCTAAGACAGATAGGAAGCAGGCTCTCTTGGGAGAAGAGGCTAATGCATTAAGCTTGTCCCCCATCTTGCTTTCGGTATTTACCACTTTGCTCTTGTTTTCCTTAAAACCAAATAAAATTCAAGCAGAAAGAATTTTCAAAAAGCACCAATACAATGGAAAGCTTAATCTAATTGGGAAAAGACTAAATTTATGATTTGCTTGTTAATTAGACTTAAAGAACAAAGCAAATGCTGTTCCATTTAGTGAGAAATGCCTCTGTGGACAGAAGACTGACCAATATTGGTTCTCCTGCTGGGAAAACACCGTGCATAAACAAGTCCCTAGGGTTTCATTACTGAGCCTTTTAGACAAACACAGAATGCATCTTAGTTTATTTGAAAACCCTTACAATGAAGCTTTATTGTATATCTATAAATTTTTCACACTGACATGTCAAAGACTTGTAAAAGTATACTGGCACGAATGATAAACATTATAAATAAGACTTTTCCCTTAAATGTAAGGTGATTGTGGATTGTACACAGTGTGGTAGTAAAATGGATGCGATTCTGTTTGGAGACGCAATTGAGAGAACGAGTGGTGAGGCCTGCCCAGAGCAATAACCTATTCATTGAACAAGAAAACCATTGAACACTGTTTAGCAAGGCTGGGCAAGGAGGTATTTTTGATGACTACCAAGAAGATGCCTCACTTGGATTCATTATTTTCACGAAAGATTTAATGCCACCATATCATCATTTGAATTATTCTCTCTCGTCTAATTTTAAATTGTTTTCAGTTAATGAATTTATTTTCATAGATTGATTCAAGTTTTTTCAAAGAAAAGTCTGTTTTTTCTAAAAGTTTCAATTCATTTCATAGAGCAACTATGTTCCTACTACTAAAATTCGTCAACATGGCAATTGTTACTGCGGGACACATTTCTCAGGGAAGCTTCTATGGAGTCAATGGAACTCTAAATTGTGACTGTGGCTACTCAGGATAGGTCATCTTTGGAAACTGAGTGTTTCAATGATCCTGGCCATTAGTTTGTACTACTGGATACATTTTTTTGCTGATAACTTAAAAATATTTTTTCTATTCATCACAGAGATTAAAATATGGGATTTCTAAAACTGATTTCTTCTTAAATTTAATTTTTCTTCTCTTGTGAGACAATGCATTTCCAACTCTGTCATGTATTAAACTTTACAAATACTGTAGAGTTTTTGTAGGTTTTTTGCAACACAGTCCCAGAGACACCTGATTTGTGAGTGGCATACGAAGACAACACAATTTAGAGCCTTTAAATCAATTTCGTGTTTTTACTATGATAGGATTACCCAAATGAGCTAAGCGCTAGAAAGGGTTCTCAGAAGAAAAGTGTGATGGATATTACAGCCAATTTCTTGACTTGAAAGGAAACACTCATGTCCTCAGAAATGTGCTCTCAATTCTACAAGGAAATTGTACATGGAAAACCTTCTTCTCGAAGACTTACTGAACTAGCCAGCTCAAAGAACTGGATGAGCTTGTGGAGGTTTCAGATTACCTATTTACATATTTTAGCCAAATAATCTTATATACCAATGTTCTTCATTTAACTAATTAGGCCATGCCCTTGCCGTAACAAAGGGTGAAAACAGGTCATGACCTAGTCAGCAAGCAGGACCCACATAATTCTATAATCACCTAGCCTGAGTGTTGGAACCACAGGGGCTCTTCCTTGAACAAGCTCATGTTTTGACTCTTGCAAAATCTTGTTTACTTTTTTTAAAATTGTAGAAATATGTAAGTCAAGAAAAATATAAGTAAATAAAAGATGTCCCCTCCCACTCTTTCCTGAAGTTCTGATTACATTTGACTTATTATGATTATTTACTTTCTTAATGGGAAGTTTAAGAATTTCCAATTTTTAGACATTAAGTTAATGTTGTATTTTGTGACCTGGCTTTGAAAATCAAAAGTGAGTAATAACAGAATGTAAAAAAGATATATTATATATAATTACGGCTTAGGAGAAACCCAGACAAATATGAAGTATTTATTTAATATTTTTCACAACCAACCCAGGTATATAACAGCAGTTCTTATAGTTACCCTCGATTGTGGTCTTGGCATTAGCTTGATGTAGTTGGTAATCACAGTTTGACTCTAGATTGTCTGGGGGCCTCTCCAATTAAGCACTGTTCCAAACATTTTTCCTTTCGCTTAAGGTTCTGTTGTCCTGTGTCTCTGAACTTAGTACTCTTTACATCGGTTCCCTGTGCCAGTGTTAACATATTCATGAGTTTTGTTTGGAGCTCTTTGTCAGGAGGTGTCTTATTCTCATCCATATTTTCTGATTTCCCCAGTATCTTGCATATCTTCCAATGCCCTCATTACATATGATACATTTAAAGATATCTCTTGATAATTGGGTGCAAAAAGTTGAATTCATCCATTCAACTCAACTGGTATTTACTGAGTGTTCACTAACTGCCAATTAGAAGTTTATTATTTAAATTGTGTTTAATTTTTTTAAAAAATAACCTGAAAAGTGAAATCCCTCCACTTTGGAAATCAGTGTTAACTATAATTATTAATTTATAAAGTCTATGGTGTGTCGTGTTCTTTATAACACCCCATGAACTGAGTGCTTGGTTTTAGGAGAAAAGCAAAAGCACATAGTTGGGAAATTAGGAAAAATTACAGGCTGAGGCTTCGACTTATAAGAACCTATTTGTCACAAGGGAGTTTTTCATGCTAACTATTATAATTTTTTTACAAGTTGCTTTTCAGATAGTGCCTGGGAGAATGAGTCCCAAATACAGGAGTCCTGTAACAACAGGATTTTCAGGTTGTCAATCAACTCCATGGACATCTTTTTGCCCTTCCTTTCAATCCTTAATGGACTATTTAGAAGGTTTTTTATATTAAAAAAACCCTGAATTTTGTTAAATTCAAACAGAATGCACATCACCCATATGATATTGCAGTCATTTTACACGCATCAATAAACAGCTTGTAATTTCAGTCCTTTAAAATATTTTGGGCTTATTTGAAACAACAGGGCAATTTCAATGTTGATTTCTGTGGCCATTATTTTGATGAGATGCAAAGAGTGAAGTACTTCAAACATCAATGAATATGAAATATGTGTAAGCTTTTACAAGGGATAATTTCTGTAAGTATTTCTGTCCATTTTTGTTTGATTTTCAATTTTCTAAATGAAAGGAAAAGCATTAATGGCCAAGTTCAAAGAAAAGAAAAACCCTCCAAGTTGACAGTCAAATAAAATGACTAGGGAAAGGAATCAGAGACCATCAATTCTTTTTTTAAGAATAGATATCAAGAGTACAAGCAAGCATTTGAACTTTCTGAAAATGTAAATAACAGCAAATCTTTTTAATTTAATATATATCCATAAAACATCATCTTTTTTTTTCCTACAAAACCTTTTTAGAATAGAATATAACCAATTTTAGGCTTCAAGAGAGAGATTAGGCTAACTGCCCATGCTTGTCTTGCAAAAATGTATTACAAAAGTAACAGCCTTGTTACAGAAGTGCTGAAATATATAGAACCCAAATCTGCCAACTGAGCTGTCTTTCCTGGCCTTCTTCTCCACCCACCAGGCCTCATTAAATTAATCTGAAAAGAGTGCTATCTCTTTAAGGCTGGGAAAGTAGCTTAGTGATGAGCCAGGGCCAGCCCACCAATTGGCAGACCCATTGGGTGATAAATGTCCAAAGACCTCTAAGCTGACGACACATTTTTCATCATTAATCCAGTCTATTGTAACCAGGGCCACTCACATTGATTCGAACTAGGGGGCATCATCTGCTGTTAAGAGGGTGATGACTCGCTAAAAATGAAGGGCTAAAACTAATCAAATATATTTAGAGCCTTCCTGGCAACTTGCTGGGAGAGCATCAGTGGCAAGCTAACAGGAGAGCCACCGGCAGGTATCATAAAGATTGGCTTGCCTGTGTGAGAATGTGGGAAATCCATCTGGAAGCTTGGTGTTCAGCTGTTATACACTGAAGTACGAATGTGTGTGTGGATTTATCAAACAGGACCACACTCGAGGTTTCCTTAAAGTGTAATTGGGAAATGCAAACCTTTTGTTGGGAAAAAAATTCTAAGGATTTAGTTAAAAGAAACAAAGTTTTCAAGCCCAAATATCTTTCATATCATTAACTTGGTTTTGTGGTTCTGCACAATTATAATTTTTGCTATGTGAAGGTTACTTAAGATTTATTTTATTATGTTAGAGAAAGCTGATGGGAGGGCTATCCTTTTTCCCAGTTACAAAATTTGAGTTCTTTTGTTTTTATTATTATAATAAATGAGCTTATTATATATGTTATCATGATATGCTTAAATATGTTGGATTAATTTAAAGGAAGATATTCATACCCAACATCAGCATTTCATGTATCATATGGGCATACATATGCATTATGAGCAAAATTTTTATTACTTTTCATTCATATTGACAAAACCTGTTCAAGTTAATTCATAGCTAGGGCTACTAAAAGTTATGGTGAGTCGAGTTTTGTGCCTTAGGCAGACACAAGGAAACCTGTTATTTCCTGTATGTGCTTCATTAAGCAAAGCCAGGTGGGAGCCTGAAATAAATATAAATGATTAGACTAATTAATGGGTAAGTTTAACTTTTGCGTTAAGCAAAATAACTACAAATGATAGGCTAAAAATAAAGCAAAATTTGGAAGAAGGCAATAATAAGGAAGGTCTAACAGAGTACCATTGCACAGGGAATAATGCAGAGGTGGGACTTGGAGAGAAAGGAGACACAGCGGATGCATAGTGGAATTCTCCTTTTATCTCAGTGTTCTCACTCAGGAAACAAAGGGCTGACCCCCAACATGCTTGGTGGTGTTATGGGAAAATGCTGCTTGGCCAGAATTTCTTGGAAACAATGTCATCAGATTCATTTTAAAACGGTGTTTCTCCAAGTTCAATGGTTGAAATTTCACACTTTTCTTGTTTGGAAGTTTCTAGGACGACCACGAACATATACTGATTCTAATTCGGCTGAATGGTATGGAACTTTTTATTTAGGAGTAATAAGATGAACGTCCTACCATATGATGAACCTTGGCAATCTGAAGGTTATCTGCATTGTGCCAAACATGGCTAAGGAACCTTGCCAGGGTTGAGGAGACTAATCAGATGAGCATATTTCTTGAAGACCAGTTTGCACATGGATTCTTGTTTGGATGAGTTGCTTACTCTGGAAATAAGCAAGTGATGACCAAAACATCCGTAAAAACTTAGCACTATCAGCAATTCTCTGATGTCAGAAAGGAGGTTACAGTCAGTTCAGCTTCGTAAGGAAGACAGCACTGGCAGTGTCATAAAATGTCCGCATTTTACTTCAAACTGATAACTTTTGCCTTACATGTCAGAAAGGAATTAACTTATGTGAGCAGTGGAGATTTTCTTCAGTTATCCAACTTAGTAATAGGAGTCCATAGCCCTTGAAAGTGCAGTGAGAGTGGATCCACTGGTAAACATTAAGCATTCGCTTCATAGGTTTCCAAGTCTTGAGTATTCACAGATATAACCCTGGCTTCCAAAAGTGGATGAAACATAGCAGGGTTTTAAAACACATCCGGTGGCATGGGGTAACCTAGTGATGAAACGTCATAGCTATTAAAATTAGATAATCCACAAACATAAATGGACTTTTGCCATCTCTAAATAATTGAAGTTACTTATTTACAAATAATCACATTTTGGTATGTTGTGGGGTAATAAAGGAAAACCACTGTGTTTCAGCTAGTTTAACCTCTTTCCCAGCTGATGCTAAGATGCATTTTGTGACCGAAGCAAAGGAAAGGAATCCCGCTGGGTCCAAACTTCCAGTGCTTTTGCTGTCACGTTGTATTCTGTTACCCAGGGAAATAGTGAGGATGATTCATTCCCTGTGCCTGAAGAATCCATCCTTTCCTCTTAGAGGAGTTAAGTCCCCGTGGCTGGGACTTTCTAATGTGGTTTCACCTTGCTCATGACTCTTGGGTGGACGAGACCAAGAAGGTCCGTTCATTTATGGATCTTGAATTCTTTTGGGAAGAAACACGAAACAATAGCAATTTATCTCCAGAAGAGTTTAGTGTGAGGAGAAGCTCAAAGTAAGAATTAATAGAAGGCATCAGAGAGGACTGGTGAGGGGGTGTGGCACCCAGGGAGGTTGTGTAAACTGAAATGGGAGCATGGGAAGGATTCTGTCTCAGGGAGGAAAATTCTCTGGCTGGGGGAATTTCCTTCTAGAAAACCGCTCAGCTGACTCCAGGGGCTGAGAGAAGAAACTGCACAGAGAACAGAGTGAACAGAGCTGGAGGAATCTAGGAGGAGGGGAAGGACATGGTTGCCCATTGCAGGATGTTTGAAGTTACAAAAGAAAAAAAAATACTTCATGACATACCTGATCCCTTTGTTCAGGTCCCACTCATGAAATACATGGTAAGTGCCTGGCTGATGATAAACCTTAAGTGTGATACTCTCAAGGAAGTCAGGCTCAAGGGAGCTAGATGTGTAAAAGATAATTACAATACAGCATGTACATATAAATGACATGATAATCAATAGTAATGATTCCCCGCAGGCTAATATCCAGTGGTGGGTGAAGTGCAGTGTTAGCCCCTCTGGTGAAAGAGAGTTCTCTGGATCATCTTCTGTAAGGCTCTATCCTGAGGTTTCAGCTCTTTGCGATGGCACTCTCATGCCTTCGGTCAGACTTGGGCTTCTGTTCCTTTTTACGCTTTAACGTGAGGGCTTTATAACTGTAAAGTTGAATCCTTGGAGTCTCACTTATCTCAATGGGAAACTGAGGCAGAAGTCCTGACTGGTTTCTGCTTGGGAAACCAGAGGTTTGAGATGAATTGCTGATGTCACAAACACCATTAGCAAACTGTAAAACGTTGATGTCCAAGAATCAAATATTGAGTTTTCAGGGAGAAAAAAAGGGGGTGGTGGTGCCTAACTCAGCTGTTTTATTAAGGGAAAGTTAACGATTCTTTTGCCAAAAAATGACCATTTCTTTCTTGCTGGCCAATTAATGTATCTGTTCAGAACCCAGTCACTGATTCAGGCTACTCTCATTTCCAATGGGCTAGATCACTTTCAATATTTCATACAAATGGTGTACTTTATGAATGCATGAATTATTATGCCAATATACTCATTTTCTTTTGTGAAATGTAAGGGCAAATTAAATAAACATTAATTAACTTATATAACCTTTTAAATTCTATATTTTTGAAGTCTATGTGTATAAAATTGTATGGACTATCTATGCTAAATTATTTACCCTTTGAACAAGGATCAAATTTAGAAGTAGGTTTGGTTGATTTTTCATCTAATAATATTATTTTAGTATTTTACAATGAAAAGCAGTAATGAAACATATGACAATTGTTAGTGTGTACATTCTATCTAATCTATGTTTTATAGTATTGTGATCTAAAATTATCATATAACTCAATTAGTATTTACAATGGCATAAAGTGGGAAATATTTCAAATATTCAAGACATTGATTCTTTTGTTTTTTTAAATTAGAGCAATTTCAAAAATGCAAAGAGAAAAATAGTTTAATAAAATAAAACTATTTTTAATAGAATAAATAATAAAATAATTTAATAAAATAATTTAAACAGTGAGCTGCCATTACCCTTCAAAGGTGATATGACTTTTCAAAAGGACCATTGATATTGTGCTGTGGCTCAGATAAGATCAGTTTGTTTTGAGTCCCCTACTATGTACTTAGGCAGAATGTGTAATGGTAAAACTTTACCAGGAGAGTTGTGGTGTCTCCTTGCTCAGTTATTCTCCAAATATGGGTAAAAGAAAGGACAGTGTCATGGTGCTTCTCTTCATAGAGGACGTGCTTGAAGGACTTCTAGATTGTGAATCTTGATATGTAATGGGATAGATACCAGTGAAGAAAGAAAATATGGTCAAATCATATTGTCATTGAATAACATGCCAACTGGGAACAAAATTATAAAAGAAATCAAAAAGTAGTCATCGCTTTTACCCACAAAGATCTCAGTATCCAGATCTCAGTATCCACATAATCAAACATTGCGATGGGAAGCTTCTCTTGAATATAATTTGCATATAAAATCTGAACAAATAAACTTATTATCCATCTTGTTTGTAAAATTGCTACTGATTTTCCTGCTAATCATTTATCAAGCTCCTTCTAGGTATTCATCATGGTCATTGTTTTATAGCAAAAATAAACTTTCTCTCATTATGCCCAATTTAGAAAAAACAAGCTAGAGAGTTTAAGGTTTTCCTAAGGTCACCCTTCTCCTGACAAAATGGCATGGGTATCTGTCTTGGGTCTTTCTGGTCATTGTTCTTTCATTGGTGCTTAATGATGTCACCATTAAGACTTCTCTTCTACATTGGGATATTATGAAAGGATAATTCATCACCATGGCAATGAATGTCATTATCACAGTCACTGCCACTCTTGCAGCTTGAGCTCATAATGAGAAGTCCTACTTCTTTTCTCTAAGTTTTAAGATTATATTTTATGTGTTTCTGAAATTGGTTTCATAATGTCTTTAAACTTTGATTCTTCTGAGAAGTAAAATGAAGGAACATTGTAAACTCACATTGTAGAAAAATAAGTGAATACTTTACTCTTTCCCATGTTTAAAATCTTGCTGTGGGAGATTAAGCCCTCTTGCTTTCAGCCAATGGCTTCTAAGATACCCGCCCAACGTGGGGCGTGGTTTTCATTTTAAAATAAAAAAGCCGCAGCTGCTCTCCGAGCTAACTTGCTTCTGGCTTCCATGCTGACTGCTAGACTCGGTTTCCTGTTTGCAACCAAAGGAATGTGGTTTGGGACATTGTTCTGTAAGTTTTATCCCCTCCAATAAAATACCCCTTTTTTAAATCAAATTGGTGTAATATTGTCCTGCGACAATAAAATCTAACCTCAAATAGTTTTGTTTCCATACACCTGTGCACAAGTGTGTCTTCTTTCTAAGCACTGCATTGAGTTTCTGGCCATCAAACAAATCAGTTGTCTAAAAGTTAGCAACTATGTCTTTGTTTAGAAGTCTCCAGTATTACTTCTCAAAAGAAAATCTTCAGTATTCTAGAAAATAGGCTAACATATCACCAGGAGTAATTGCCAATAGTCAACTTCACAACTGTTTTTTTTTTTTTTCAACTAGGTCTTGATCTTAAATGATCAAAAATTTATGAATTGTAATGGAGTTCACCAACATAAAAGTATAAATCTTGATGATAACAGATTTCTAGGATTAAAACAAATTACAACGTGCTAAGGAACTTGTAGGACCCTTGTTTAATAATAATTTTAGTTAAGAAAATAGCTGTTATTCTAACACTTTTAGTTAATTATTAAAATTTTTAAATATCATAGAAACATTCACAAATAATAGTACATCTCAGAAAGATCTGATGTGTAGGAGGGTCCATCTTTATTTCTGTGCTTTGATTGGTTAAATAAAGAAGCTGCCTGGTCCATTTGATAAGGCAGGACTTAGATAGGCGGGGAAAAGGGAAGAGGACTCTGGGAAGAAGACTAGGTCAGGAACAGTGGCCATGAGGAGCCCAACATGAAGCCTCCAGGGTCAGACATGCTGAATGATCCCCGGTAAGATCACCACCTTGTGGTGACACACAGACTTTTATAATGGGTTAGTTTAGATGTGAGAGCTAGCCAAGAAAAGGCTAGAGATAATGGGCTAGGCAGAGTTTGAATGAATGCCGTTCTCATGTGGTTATTTCGGGTGCAGGCGGCCAGTGGCTGAGTGGGCCAGCGGTTGGCAACTGGGGAACAAAACACACACCTCTCCTCTAATTACAACACTGATGGTTATGAAATCATGGTCACTGGACTTCCTTTTGTTTTTACCATGTATTACCACTTACATTAGACTTATATATGAGGTACAAAGATTTTCTCCTTTGTTATATTTTTATCATAATTTATTCCATTAGGATACATATGTGCTTTAGAATAATATAGGAGGAATAAATGTCTTGAAGAAGGACAAAATTAATGATATTTCAGGAACGATAATAATGGCATCAACTACTACGTATTATGTTTTTAGTTTATCATCATTTTTCTTGGATGAAATTCTAAAATAAGGTTATTCTTGTCCTTAAAAGTTCATGATTGCTTTAAAATTGTTCTTCTTTAATGATTCTTTATATTTTCTTAGTATGAACAATGGAATAAATATTTATGGTAACCTTCGATTTGTTAATGCCTGCCCTTCCTTCCTTTCTTCCTTCCTTCCTCCATCCCTCTCTCCCTCCATCCATCCATCCCTCCCTGCCTTCCTCCTTTTCTCTCCCTCTCTTCCTTCCTCTCCCTTTCCTTAGCTATTTATCCTTCTGCTCTTTCCCCATTCTCCATCCACTCTTCTCTTACCTATTTTGCTTTCCTATATTTTCTTCTCTCATTAAATATTCACTTTAGTGCCTATGAAGGACCTTTTGTGAGATTATATCAGATCCATTAAACCAAGCTACTGCCAAGGCATGGAACCAAACAAACTCAAGGTTTCTACCTTTGAAACTTTCTCAACAGTCTTTTGGAATGTCCTGTCTCATCTGCTGATGGAATGCACTTTTTGGGCACAAAAAACCTTGACAGTTTCAAGACATGTAAGTCAGTAGAGACTTGGAGAGAGATATGTAGTACTTTTAGAGGTGTTGTAGTTTCCAGGGTCCTGTTGTTTCCATAAAGTCAGGAGAAGCAAATCACATTTCCTCCAGTTCCACTTACGCTGAACACCAGAGCAATAGCATGTGTTATCTACTAGCCTGGGAAGTAATCATAAAATTTGGGCAATCTTTCTTTCAAAGAAGGTCATCTCTCCATTCTGCATCTATTTAAAAGATTTAGTAATCTTTGTGCAAATGTATTTTGTAAATAATCATTGATCCCTGAATGCAATACTCTTGGTGGCATTTTAAGAATTCACAAACACATTAAACATGTAGTTTTTCAAACAAGATTGGGTGCATTCAGAGTGGTTCAAGCTGGG
>JAQHUG010000155.1:990913-1028988 GCA_028555095.1 Dicrostonyx torquatus | reverse complement strand
CCTTTATCAGAAATAAAATATAATGGTAATTGCCAGCATCAATAGAATTATAGTTGCCAGGATACAATGAAGTTTTGAGCTATACAGGTTCACAAGATTAATGTCTCAGACCAAATAGACAAGCTGTCAAGCTTCCATGTTTTCTTGCTTTCTAAGGAAACATACAGAGACAAACAAAGCAGCCTGAACACTTCACTGGTTGAGGGAGTGTGTCAGTCTTCCGGAACTGTACAGCATATTGTGCTCCAGGAGTAATAGACTGTAATCTGAAAAACCTATGAACCATGCCTCTCAAGGCAGCTAGGCCAGGTCAATTCTTCCATGGACCATGATTCTAAGTTTTATTCTTTTAAAAAAAAGTATCCATGAGGATATTCCTTGCAATATATTTTAAAACATGAATTAGCTAAAAAAAAAAAAAACTGACTATTCCCAAAACTGTAGTATTATTTAATGCAATTTTGCATAATAATGTACAAAATGCCTCTCTTTGGAGATTAATATTTCCATTATGAATTTGGCCATCATCATAAAAAATTCTTTATATGATAATTCAGTAAAAAATTGACAAATGATGTTTTCCTATATGTATAAACAAAGATGCAAAATTAAAGTTTACATGGACAGAGATTTAAAAGCTTCTAGTGATAATATATCAATAATAGTTTTTTTATTTTTTCCATAAAGCAATGGAAATATAAATGCCAACCAATGTTTTATATAGACTTGGCAAACTTGATAATAGCTTTGCTACTCCCGTGGGGCAGAGGCACTGGTCCTTAAAATGACAGTGCCCATGCAAATAACACACATCCTCTCAGGACTTGACTTCTTCCCTAAATCAATAAATAGATAGTCTTTAAATTTGGCTCATTGTTTTAATTTAATTAGTTGGTCATCCTTATAAAATGATCGAGATTGATTGGGGATGTAGATTTCTTATGTGTAACTATTTTCTTCAAAGTGAAGCATTTCCAATATAAGGGATGAAAGTGTTTTAAGACTCAGGAAGTAGCAAATTATGATACCCAAGAAGAGAAAGCAACATGCAATACTCAGGAAGTTTCTGAAAGTTACAAGATTCAGAAAACACCTCTTTCCTCATTCCCAAGCTTCTACAAAATGTTAAAACTTGCTGAACAGAGAAAATTCTTCTACTGACTGAACTGCCTACAAGTCGTGCATAGAACCCCAGTAAGGTTGTTTTATTTAAGATTTCACCAATGGTAGGGTGGGATTTCTAGTAATGTTACTGTCTTTTAGCTATTAATACTCAGTAAAGAACAATAAAACAACACTAGATCACTAAGCTAGAATGGGAAGGAATACTTCCTTAGGTCTGTATCAGTGCACTATCTAGGGTGTGCACACTTTTCATATCTCCCCAGGAAAAGTCACATAACAGAAACTTCCCTGCTCAGCTGAAAAATCTAAGGGTCTGATACAGAACATTTTGTAATATATTACAGCTTCAAAATATGTGGAGTAAGTTTTCCAAAGAAAAACTAGAGAAGTAAACTTGTAGTCCAATGTTTATGTTAGCATGTAGCCTTGGATTCCCTGTTAACGAAAACATATTTAGTGTTTCTATGGATATGATTTAAGAATGTGCCTGGTGGTTGATCAAAATCATGGGAAGTTTTGCTACTCCTGGTCACCTTTTGTCAATAATTCTTAATTTTGTCCTAGTTTCATGATGCAATTAATAAAATTATACCTGAAGAGCTCAAATTTAAATGCTAAATTATATTCTGCCTCAATTATAGTTAATAATTGATCCAAACTCATTAGCATGGCACTTAAGAAAAGCAGTTACTTAAAACTGTAGGAGGCAGGTCCATAGTTATTCACTCACATGAGCTAGGAACCTCAGTGAACTCTCCTTAATTAATTTGATTATGTTATACAACTTTGGGGATTTATGTTAGAAACATAGGGATGTGACTTAACCCTTGTTTTATTAAAAAGAAAAATCAATGAAGTATTACTTGCTGTAGTGATTTTCTTTCCAAATGAATTTTTATCTCAGCTTCTTTGAGTGTCTTCACTGTGTCCACCTGCCTTGCACTTTTAACATGCCGAAAGCTGCCTTTTGAGCATTTTTATGTTGAATTGTGGCTTTGATCTAGTTTCTCAATGTCTACTTCTGACACATCCTGCACTGCTATATGGAAATTCTATTTTCTTATGGAAAAAATATGGTCTCATTTATTATAATATCATGTTCTTTTCCTTTATAAGCCAAGGGTTATTCCCAATTTTAATATCAGAACTTGTCTTTGGTTGGAAGAATTAGAAGGCTATTTATTTCAAAAATACATGTTATTTGACTTTTTTGGGGGACTGCCCTCTCACAAACAATGTCACAGAGCATTCTTTATTAGCTATGAAAGCTTATCCTTTAGCTTACTTAGGCTTGTCCTAATAATTAACAATTAACCCATTTCTTTTAGTCTACATTCTGTCACATGACTTTTACCTGTCTCCCTTTCTGTACATCTGACTTCTACAGAGTCTCACCAGTATCTCTACTCCTTTCATCTTCTCAGCATCTCTCTCTCTCTCTCTCTCTGGAAATTACACCTATTCTTTTCTGCTTATCTATGGGCCATTCAGCACTTAACTAAACCATCCAGAAGGCATCTTAGGCCAAGGCACATCTTTACAGTGTACAAAAGGCTTATCCTACAACATGTGAGTGTAAGTATTCTACCTTTTGGAATATCTTGCCATTCTGGTTGGTGGTGTGATCTGTAGGTATTGCTGCTGGATAGGACTTTTATTCTTGTCACCTTAAATAACACCTTCATATTCAATGAGAACCAGCACCAATGAGGAGGTTTCCAGCTTCAAGTCCTATGTCTAAAGTGTGTGTTATCGCCACAACAGAGTCTTCGGTTCAATTTTCTCCTTGATCAACAGCTCAAGCAGAGGTTTCTATTTGTTTATTTGTTTTTTATACATTGTACTGTGGTTTTGTTAGATAGTATATGGCTCTTTGGTGTAGATTTATCCCTCCAAATGACCAAACGGTGTAATATTATAGCATATGTAATGTATATATGAATTTTTAAAAATGCACATAATGTTTTGGAGATTGACTATAACAATACATCAATATTACCTTTTAATTTAAATTGAAATTGCAGATGTGTTTTGTCCTGAAATTTTTAATATGTAAGACTATGACATGTTCTATTATTTACTGCAGGATTAATTATTTTAACTCAATACTTTACATACATTAAAACACTATTAATTTTTACCTGTCATTTTTATATAAGTATAAAATATTAGAAAATTTTTGCCTCTACTACTTTAATATAGTTTGATTAGATTCTTTATAAAAATTATAAATGATTCTTTTAAAAAGGGGACATTATTCTGTCAAGATGATTAAACGAATATTTTTCCTAATCTTCTAGTTAAATCATTGAATCTTCCAGTGAAGACTGTTTAAAATCGTGTAAGTTATGATAAAACTTCCTCGGTAGGTGTAACTAACATTGCCTGACTAATGAAGAGAGATTAGTATCTCTTTTATCATTTAGACATTAATGAAGTTGCAGTCTTACACGGCAGATTTACCCATTCATCTTTTGGGGAAAAAAAAGATTGATTATTGTTTAACTTGCCTCCTAAGTGCCACTATACTGTAGAATAGTAGAAATTGGATGTTTTCCACTCTGAAGTAAGATCATGAAAACTGCAGTCTGAATGATTGGTCCAAAGAGCACTAAACACTGTTTCCTTGTTCTTTGTGATGTGATGGTACAGTATGTGAGTGATGTCTTCTAAATATTTCTGGAAAGGAACTTTCAATTGCGTTGTATTTCGCAGCTAATAGAATGGCAAACTATTTCATAGTTCCTTGACAGAGCAGAGTCCTTCCTGTGAATCCCTTAATTGTCAATGCTGTTAGGCCCAGAGTCTCCAGCATCTGAAATTTCCTTCCTCTAAACCAGAATGTATTTCCACTTCAACATGCATTTGATGCAAGTACCATGTATGATTTTGTAGTCTTAGTAAATACCTAGCCAGATGAATCACTGACTTGTGCACCCTAGAAATCTGAACCTGGAAGTTATAAGTTGGGGGGAAGCAGGCCCTGTCTCTTTTAAACTGGGAAGTTGAGATGCAAGATGGCTGTGGATTTGTTCCTCTATCTCTCTGATCTTTCAGCAAAGCATAACCCTGTTTCTAACTTTACTGAGTTATATTTTCTTGGAAGATGAGACTATAGTAGCCACCACTAGTGTTCATTTCTGTCCACTCCTACTCCAAGTGACCACCCTATATCTCTTCTTAGCCTATAAATTGACACATAGGAAAAAAAGTGATAGTTTCTGTTCAGTTACTGTCAATTACCCAGTGGCTGGACATGTAATAAGAAATGTATGTGTTAGAATTATAAACCAATAATTCTAAAAATAAACGATTTCCTCTGGACACAGCTTTCTGAGAAATGAATGATATGTATTTGTTTAAAAAGTTGATACCCAAATAAAATATTTAGGTTACTTAATTTCATATAGAGAAATTCAAGTGAAAAAGATAATTATATGAATCTTTAAAGTACAGATCATATTCAGAAGTTGCTACAGAATCGTTCTGTCATTAATAGTATAAAGAATTAAAGATGAGGAGTTGTCCTGCTCCACATTCCTTTGGCTCACGGAAACACTGATCATTTACTAACAGCCAATGAGAGTAGTTTCCAAACTGAAAGCCCCAATCAAGAAGGAAATGAAAACTTTCCGCAGTTTTTTTTTTAAAGTGGAAATCATAAATGTGTGTGCATGTACATGTGTTTGTGCATGTGTGTGTGTTTTTGTGTGTGTATGACTACATATATGAGTATCAGAACTTGCAAGTAGTTGCAAATCAGAGTGGCTGGTTTGGGAAATAAATTCTGTTTTCTTTTTTCTATATTTTTCTTTGTTTACTACTCTCAAATTTTCTCTCTAGGTTTTGAAATTACTATTTTAATAAGTGAATTCATACTATGTAACTCTTCTTCAAGGCTTTTAATGCCATTTCTTCCCAGCAGAGCATGTTTCGTTTTAGCTGCGGCTAAGGCAGGGTGTCAATATGTCCATTTGCCTCATGTGAGCTGCATCACTCTGTCTATGGGAAAATGTGGTCTACTGCTAATTTCGTTTTCATTTCCTAAATAAGGAGACCCATTAAAACACAGCCATCTGGTGTACACAGCACTTAAAGCCGTAGCTCCCAAAGAGTGCTTTCTTTCCTCTTTAAATATGTATGAACTGTTGTTTTGGTAATCCACTTCACCCTGTCAAAATAGAATCAAATAGAATGTATGTGTGACCTCTTCGCCTTCCATCCTGGGAAAATGAGTTCCAAGAACATTGAGATGAACGAAATTCTGAACCTTTCACTTTCCATTTTATTTGCTACTGAAGCTCGTACCGTTAGGGAAGCTGGATGTTTAGCAGAATGTATTTCATTGACACAGCCTTTTGCTACCAGGTTCAACATATCCACTAGCAAAACTAGAAACATAAACCTCAGGGCAAGCTATAGGGTTTCCATTGCATTGTATTAATAATGGGCTTGTCGTTTACTACCCTGTTTCAGTGATAAATAAGAATGTCTCTATAAGCTGTAAATATGTGAATCATTAAGAATTAGTTTAGATAAAAATTGTATCCCACTTTCAGTGACACTTGATACAAAAGAGTGCTCAGGTGGTATTTAAACTGTTATTTTGACTACTCTATGTACAGAATAGTCATGCTTAGTGGCGTATGAGTGGCTACCCATTGCCACCTTGTTCTCACAAGAGTTGAAGGAAGATTGAAGGGTGCATTTAGCTGTTCGTGATTTTCTTCAGGAAATTAACTTTCATTGTCAGGTCATTTCCCAGATATATAAAACCACAATTTAAGGATTAAGTTCTTCATCATCCTGATTTTTCATACCCACTTTCTGTTCTACAAAAGGCCTTTGGTGGCAAAGACTGTCTACTCCTGTAGACTCATGAATGAAATTTGCATATTAGCTGCCAAAGAATATGGTAAGGTTCCTGTCTCACTTTGGTGTTATTGAAATATCCTGTTTTTTACGACCTTGAATAACTAATAAGCGACCATGCTGAGGAAAGGGGACTAAACTTGATCATGTGCATCACATATGGTCAAAGGAGAGACAAGGCGATATATAAGACAAGGACAAGGAAGAAATTCCTTCTAGGTTTGATCTCCTGTTTACTCCAGTGTAATTACAAATCAATGTAACATTATAAGTGCATATGTGAATTTCTAGTTTTTATTCTTGTTTTGTGAATACATAATTCTTTCACATTTCACATATAGCATAGCTATGCCTATCAACCTAATTTTTGTTCAATTATTTTCAGGGAGGGAAATGTATACTTTTCTTATTGGAAGTGCTATCCTTCTAAAACTGTATAATAGAAACCAGGTCTCTTATGTCTTAAGATATTCTGTTGTAACTAGAGTGCTAATATTACATGATCCCGAAAGTAGCAGGACTTGGTTTGAGTACTAACTGTAAAACATTTCTCTAGCCTTGAAAAGCGCACTTCCAACCAAAGTGACATCTAGAAGTCTTTGCAGGAGAAAAGTTAGGTGATCGTGAGTGCTGAATTTATGACCTTTATAATCCCAACCCACAGATACTGAATTGTTTTTACAAACCACATGATTCAAGAACAAAGATGTAGGATTTCTGATTTTTTATAATTCTTTTATATATATGGATGTTTTGTCCACATGTATGTACTGCATGTCCACAAGTTTGCACATGACTGCCTGAGCACTGCACTTAGAGACCTTAGAAGAGGGTGTCAAGTTCCTTAGAACTGGAGTTGCAGACTATTGTGGACTGCCATGTTCCCAGGATGCTGGGAATGCAATCCTGGTCCTCTGGAGGAGCAGCCAGTGCTCTTAACCCCTGAGCCATCTCTCCAACCCATTGATTTATGAATTTTACAATATTCTTGTAACACTTTGGGAAAATGAGTCAATTTCAGTCTCTACTGAATGGCATCTTTTGCTTAACAATAATGAAACATTCTTCAAATTGCAGGTAGTGTTTAATTATTTGGCAATTAGTCATCTCTCTCTCTCTCTGTGTTGAGTTACTGAATTAGAGAAATATATTTCCATGGAATTATTTCAAATTTTGTTTTATAATTTAATTAATTGGGAGAAATATATCTTTATAATAAACTCTTGGTATGAACTTAATTATATCTTTACTTATGCTTCATCTAAGGTGATCAGAACAGCCACTTCCAGGAAGAGGACAGAAATTTCTTATTGGGGTGATATGCATAGGTTTATGGATTAAAGATAAATTATATATTGTGTCATTAGATATTTATTTTTCCTTATAGAATATTCCTATTAGTGTACATGAGACTGATTAGGAATGTTTGGTTTAAAAACTGTTTATCATATATATGGTAAAACATTTAATTTTATAACAAATTTAGCATAAGTCTAATTTAATACTATACAAATTTCTAATTTTCATTTTTGTTATGAAGTAGTTCAACTATTTATAAATAGAAAAAAGCATGATGACAACATTTAAAATATGACACAATAAATGTTTTGACACAATGTCTTCATTTTCCCTTCTCTTCACTCTGAAGTATATTGAAGTGTTCCATTTCACCACTAGATGCTTCACCAAATTCTCTGAAAATAAAGGGAAATAATGCAGTTTGTTATCCATTGTATATATAATGAAAAATATGAAGTAACTGAGGCTACTGAATTATTTTTTCCTTATATGAAAAATAGAGAAGGAATTTTGAAAGGCTGTTTCCCCCTTTGCTGTCACCTGCCCCGTCTCATACAGCTGGCTATCTTATATGAAGCTCCCTCTCCTTTTGACAACATATAAATTTCATTTACTACAAGATTTCGGCAGCAACAACATGAAAGTAGTATGGACAAATGTAAATTCCAAGTTCAGGTTCTTTCTATTTTTTATAACCTTTATTTCTTGACAATTTTGTGTGTATGTGTGTGAGTGTCTGTGTGTATGTGTGTGAGTATGTGTATTTGTGAATGTGTCTGTGAGTGTCTGTGGTGTATGTATGTGTGTTTCTGAGTGTCTCTCTGTGTGTAAGTGTGATATATATATATATGTGTGTGTGTGTGTCTGTAATTGTCTCTCTGTGTGTGTCTGTGCGTGAGTGTGTATGTCTGTGAATGTCTGTGTGTATGTGTATGCGTGAGTGTGTATGTCTGTGAATGTCTGTGTGTATGTGTATGAGTATGTGTGTCTGTGTCTATATATGGATCTGTGTGAGTCTGTGTGTCTGTGAGTGTCTGTGTGTGTCTATATATATATATATGTATGTACTCACTGTGTGTGTGTGTTCTGGTTACTTTTCCTACCTCTCTGCTATGTTTACATATCACCAGATGTTTCTAAGGATTTTACTTTAACTCTACAGTAAGCAGAAAGTTGTGATTACTTTGATTTAAGAATACAATTTACTAAAGAGATAGATAGAAAAGGGTGTTACTACATGCTTCTAAGTCAGCTATGAGTATATTTGCCACCAAAAATAGTGTATGAAGATTCACTAACTATTGTAAAAGAACAACCCATTGAAATTAATTTGTACTTGTCAGCATATGGTAGCATTTAAAAATAAGAAAACTGAAGCAAAGTCCTTCATGTTTGGCCAGGAGTGTATTTCCACATGAGTTCATGCGGTGCAATGACATCAAGAGAAGCTCTTCAAGCTGTGTGAGTTAGAGCAGTATGCCCCATGCAGTCACAACACTGGGCAGTTATGATGTGGAACACATCTTGAGTCTCACTTAAGCATCCAGGATGCATCTCTGTGCTCTTCACCATCTGCAGAATAGATGGGGAAAAATGGTGACAGTTCTGTTCCAGACAAGTAAAAATAGGAGTGTTTTTAGTTATTGTATTCAAGAAAACATTAAAGTATGTTTGAAAAACAGCAGAAAACATCCCATTAAAGCATTTTTGCCTAGGAGCATTTATTTTAATTTAAAACATATGAGCCCGCAGACATAATAGCTAGGAACTACCGCTCTAGGAAAACAATGACAGTTATAAAAGAGCATTCACATCTTTCTGTTTTCTTTCTCTTTATTTTACTTAGTTTCCTGGTTGAGCTTGTGAAATAGGGCTGGGTTTCACTAGACTGTACTTCTCTCATGCTCTAGTTCCTCATGTCTTTCAGCTCTTTCCTTTCCCTTCTTTCAACTGCCTGTTTGATCTTCACCCAGCTACTTAGAAAGCCTTCTGGATTTTGTCATGGACATTCATGTAGACAGAACCACGAGCTAAAACCCGAAACGTAGCAGCTCCGTTAGTACTAGTTGCCCTCTTACAGGCTTTGACCAGGAGGACATGATTAGGCAGTTACATAGAATGATGTTACCCAAGCTGGCTTAACCCCAGGTGCATTATGAGAAATATTAGTTTTGTAAACAAACCTTTGACCTTCTATATATTACAAAAACTTCTACCCTATGTTTTTTTTTTTTCTGAGAAGGCATTTAGATAGATGGTTTTCACACAGCAGTGGCAAATGTCGACCCTGAATGTCTTTGGGGGTGCAGAAAAGTAGTCTTCAGTAAAGGATTTTTAACACTCTCACTATATAAGGAAAAAATGTAAGAAAGAATAAATATAATTTTGCTACTTTATCAGGTATTATTGATAAACATGACACTTAGGAGCATAATCTTCAGTTAAAGGAGGTCTTTAAAAGTCCACATGAATTCTAGATATATCCTTATGAACTTCTTCAATTTTTTATTTCTCTAATACTATTGGAGACTATTAAGGAATACCTTTTCAAACAGATTAATTTTCTGACATATATGAGTTTGGAGAAGAGGTTCTGGGAGGTATAAGCTTCGTTGTAAGACACTTTGTTAACTAACATTGATATTCTGATAAAATAATTAAAATTTGATATTAGAATCTCAAATGCTCTGAAAGAAATCTCTGCATGCCATCTATTTCTAAGTAAAAAAAAATAGTGAATGGGAACGGAAAATAAGGTTGAGTTTCGACGATGTTGATTTTTCTCTTGAGAAAGGCAGTCAGTAACTCTGCCACAGCTAGTGTCTGCAAGTCCACACTTGACGGACAGGTTAGATGTAGCTGATGGGAAAGACTGCAATGGATGAGCGGGGATGAGCAGGTTCTGCCATACACTCTGGTCAATCAGATTACCCTGCTGTTCTCCAGCTGCCTCACCCTATCATTGGTTGTCAACCCAATCAAAATAGTGAAATTAGCATTTACATATACTCAGAGCTTTGTGCTTTGAATATGATTGCTTCACCTTTACAGACTTACCAAATATGATCTGTGTGCTCAAAACTATATACAAATGTCACAAATTTTTACAGGTGTGGATTGGTAAAGAAGAAAAAGAGACCAATTTAGTACAATATTGTATTTCTAATACTGGAGTTATTACTTGAAAGACTCAAAAAACTGTGAAACATACATAAACATAAATCTTTACATAAATCCTCAACAGTATATTCTCTCTAATTTTGGTTCCAAATGAACAGTAATTTGAGAAGTTATTAGGCTTACAATAAATACTTACTTCACACACACAAACATATGTCTAATTTTAAGTTTACTTCAAATTTCAAAGAGTCCAATATCACTTTGTTACATCTCTAAGGAGACACAGAATTTCCTGGTCTTTGGAGGATGCCGCTCTATATGAAGGACTTTGCCATCAAGTTTATCAGCCTAAAAAATAGACAGATAGAATAAACTTAAAGAAACTGGATTACTCAGCTTTAGTCATATGGCAATTTCCCTGTGAGTTTCCACATCCAGACTGCTAGACTATATGGCATGTAGAGTTAGTAAGATACCTAACAAATCAATGAACTTAATCTTTAAGGAGCTATTTTCATCAATAAGAGCTGACTGCTCATTTCTACGCCTGTACCATGGATTCAATACCATCAACTTCACAAATAACAGATGATAACATGGTTGTGCCTTCCAGTGATTGGAAAAAAAGTGAGATTCAATACCAATTTATGTCATAAAAGATGTATATAATTGCACTATTGTTTTATGTACATTACCTAGTTTGATCCTCAGAACAGTCCCCAGACATAAACACCATAGACATCACTAGAGCTTCTGAGTAGATAAACTGGTAACTTAATGGAGTAAATGAGGGGACCGCTTTTGGATTAGCTCATCAGAAATACAGCTATCAGAGTTGGTTCAGTCTCCACACTGCCTTACTCTTTTGTACAGTTTTGTTTCTCTTTGGAGACATATATTTCAACCCACTTGAACCAGGAGGCTATTATTTTCCCTAACAGTTTGTACTCAGCATTCATCCTCTGAGGAAACATCAATACTTTAGAGGCGAAAAATATAATGAAATTCAGTTTGGTTTATTTAGACTTCATGGTGAAAATATAAGAGAGTTTACATAAAAGTCTTTTTATTTTTAATTTGGTGACTGCAGCCGTACTGGGAAGGATCAAGCATAGGACCAAACTAGTCCCTCTGATTGTGGTTGACAGTGGCATGGCTGGGGCAGACTGGGGGCCACTGGCAGTGGCACCAGGATTTATCCCTAATGCACATACTGATTTTTTGGGAACCTGTTCTTTTTGGATGGATATAGTAGGGAGGGCCTTGGACCTACCCCAGAGCAATGTGCCTTACCCTCTCTAAGGATTGGATGGGGATGGGTTAGGAGGGTATGTGGAGGGAATGGGAGGAGGAGAGGGAGTGAGAACTTGGATTCGTATGTATACTGAAAATATGATAGTTTGTTTCTTTTTTAAAAAATAAATGGAAAAAGACTTGAGCTTAATGGATGCCTTCTCCCAGAGATGTATAATATTTTCTTTAGACTCTCAAAGAATGTTAGGCTTGTCCCTTCAAGTTATCTACACTAGGCTGCTCTTTCACAGCCATGAGAAGATAAACAGAATGTGCTTGAGAAATGTAATAATTACCTAAATCTGTTTGATAGAAAATATGAGTTTAATAGGAAGTGTCAAGGGGAATGGGGAAAGAATTAAAGCATATTATCACTAGAACTGGGTATATGTGCATAATAAATGGAAATTGGCTTTTAGAATACCCTGTATTTACATTTTGTTACTTTTCTATTAGATTCTTTCAAGCGAATCCTAATGCATTTTTGTAACTCTGGCTTCTTTAACTAATTTATTCTCTGAAAGCATATCAACACTGGATACTTTGTAAATGCGGAAGATGCTCAGCTCACTCTCTTTCTAAAGCACAGCACGTTTCCTGACTTCTGGCACTGAGGGTGAACATGAGCAGCCCAGGTTTTAAATCAAGACAAACTTTGAAGGACTGATTATGAAAATATTGAAGATAGGATGCTTCTCAAATTTTTTCTTAAAATTAGAATTTTGAATTCAAAAGTGTCGTGCTCTTACCTTTCACAAAATGGTTAACTAAGCTGGTTATTGGCAGAGGAACAGTATCTAGATTTAGATAGAAAGTTTTATTTGTAACACACTTCTATCGTAGTATTACATTCTCTTAATTTTCTGATTTATTACTATTATCGACCTGAGCAGTGAACTCAAGGACTCTGAAATCCTCTTGTCTAAGCCCTAGAGTAGAATCTTGTGCATCCCAAACCAACTGAGAAAGCTGTGGGCCACAACAGACTGCAACGTAATTTGTCAGGCCAGCTTTCTCTTATTTTGGTAGTTCATGTACAAATGCTATAGAAACTCTCCTATCCCTTTCTAAATGGACACCAGCCATGTCATTCTGATCACTCTGTGTTTTTAAATCTACTCATCGGTTTTACCCTCTCGCTGCCTTTTGTGTCTCTCTTAGCAGAGTAGGTCTCATGCTTGACAGCTTATCAAGCCCCCATCCTATGGGCCAAAAACACCCAGTCACCACTCCACACAGAGCTGCAGGCTCCTGCACAAGGAGGAAAAGACGGGACCTCTGCGCATAAGTCCTACGTACTTTTAAAATTATTCTGTGTGGTATGCTTGTGATGAGCCATGCTCTTTTTTGAACAAGTGAGAACATAAAAGTGATGGAGGGAAAGGAAATCTCAGGTTTTTTATGAGGGCACATGCTTGTGATCTAACAGAGAAAATAAATTAGAAAGCACATGAATAATAGAAGGTAAATTGATGGCTAAATCCTGTGGGACAGTCCAAGAGAGTGGCATGTGCAGTAGTGTCAGCACAGAGAGTCTTTTAGCTGACCGCACTAGGAATGTTCTGTCTAGCAGGTGACAGTCAGACTGAGATCCTTCTTTAGAATGTGCTCTCAAAAGACACGAGTAATATGGCTTGAAGGAAAAAGGTGGGGGTCAAGCAAAAAGGACCAGAGCTAAGAGTGGTGAGTCTAAGAAAAATGTTTTCTACATGGTTTGTGAGGACTGGCAAGATGGGTAAGCTTACTGTCTGTTCTTCCATGGGACCTGGATTTGCTCCTCTGCCCTGATATAGTGGCTCACGATTGTCTCTGCCTTTAGTGCTTGGAGGTCCAATGTCCTCTTCTGCCTCTGTGAACACCAGGAAATGCATGTGATATAAACATGTGGAGACAACATACCCAACATATATGTATAAAAACATTTAAAAAGCATCTGTTTGGAGGTAATTGTAAATGTAAAAATGAAGAAAATTATCATAAACGTCTTCCAAAAATTGGCTTTGATGAACAAACATATGAGATTTCTTTTTTATTAGGATGGTGTAGGCATCAGGTGACATTATCTATTACCTAGCCATTACTTATTTTATAACCTTTCTTTTTGGTTATTCTCGGTCTCTTTCACATCATGCATCTCGAAACTACTCATTTCCTGTCCCTTCACATTCACCCTCTGCCCTTGCAACCCATATCCAAAAACCTTCATCCATTTGTCTGCTACACTCTTGATACTGCGCTCTCACTGAGATTCCTCTTGGACATCCTGTTGTTGGCCCGTGTCATGTACATCCTGAAGCTTTAGGTCTGCAGGACCAGCCCCTTCATGGGCTCCAGCAGATTATAGATGGGGAGGATGTTGGAGTCAGCCAACTCATAACCCTGGTTCTGGGCCTGGATAGTTGCAGGGCTGGTTAGCCCACAAACTCTCTTCTGTCTTCACCACCAGGGTGAACTCTCCAGATTTGCCCTTTCTAGCTCATCCCCTGCAGGGTGAGGAGTAAGGGGTGGGGACAGTTCTCCTGCCTCATCCTCAGGGTCAGCTCTCCCATACTTATAACTTCAGGAATAGCTCTACTGTGTCAGCTAAATGAGATATAGAGGCCATTTCCCAAGCGCTGCAGCTGGTGAGGGAAAAGATCAGCTCTCCCACTCTTAGGACTCCAGGGCTAGCTCTCTCACCTGCTATAGACTGCTAAGGGCAGGGGTCGGGTTGCTGGGTGGGAGGGCATCTCTCCCCAACTCATGCCACCATATGGAAAATTAGTGACATGTTCCAGATCACCCATGCTCAGATTCTGGGGTAGGCTCATCAGCATGTCTGTCAACAGGGTCAGCTCCACTGCGCTGACCAGACAAGCTTCAGGGCCTATTTTCCCAAGTGTTGGAGCAGGTAAAAGGGAGGGGCAGCTTCATCGCCAGCAACAGAGCTTTTGGGGCAAGGAACATGGGCATCTTTCCCTCACCTACACCCACCACCAACATACTGCAGACAAGGGAGGTAGTACCAAGTATGCCCCCTCTGAATTGGCTCATCCACATCCCTGCCTACAGGGTCAATTCTTCTGTATTTCCCAGGTGAGGCACAGGATCCATTCTCCCAAGTGATGCAGCTAGTGAGGAGTTGGGTCAGGCCCCCTATCTGCTGCAAGTGTCAACGGGTGAAGAGAGGAGGACATCTTTCCCTCACTCATGCCACCACAAACCAGACAAGTGAGGCTTTCCTTTTCTCCCTTTCTCATGCCCTCAGGGTCATCCCAATACCTCTTTGAACATAGTCAGCTCTATTGTGCTGCCCAGGTGAAGTATAGGACCCTGTCTTGGAGTGATTCAGCTGTGAGAGGAGGATCAACTCTGCCTAGTGTTGAGCCAGTGAGGAGCAGGGATCTTCTCTGTACAGCCCAGCCCTATACTCTCTTCCTTTGGTGTTAATCAAGAGAATTGAACTTCAACATATACTATGGCTACATCAGGGCCATGAACCTAGACATGGGCCCAACCAGTAGCTTAGGCACAGACATCACAGTGTCCCTGGGTAACAATGAAGCCACCCACCTTGACCTGCTCCGTATCACTTGAACCACTTTGAATAAGTCTCTCCTCGTGAAATGAACCATTCTATCCATTCTATCACTCTCTCTCTTTCCCAAAATATACCATATCAACATAGTCGTGCCCTGTCTGCCTGTACCCCAGACCTGTTTTCTTATCGAATCCCCGGGGCAGGCTCAGGTGTGAATCCCTGGGGCAGGCTCAGGTGTGTGTCTTGTGACCCCGCTCAATCATGGCACTGGGCAGGAACGTGAATTTTCCTCAGAGTCCAGGGTGTCCCTCCACAGTCTGCATGTGTATCTTTTGGCCCTACTCAGTCCATCATGGTGCTGGTCAGGACCAATTCAGTCAAAGATATTACCATCCCTTCTGAAATCTAAACTAGAGGATCCATTCATAGTCAATTCTCTGGAATTAATTGTTAAATTTGATCCATTTTATTTCTATGAGTTTTTAATGTTTGCCATTTTCTTTCTCATCTATCAATGCCTAATTTCAAAACTCACCAGGCAAGATGAGTTTCATTATCTGCTGTTCAGGATAGCCATAAAACTCTTTATAGGTCAAGTGACTCTGGTGCTCACTTGTCTGTCTAGTCAGAGTCTGTCAGAATTGTCACACCAGTGGTTGTCTCATTCCCATTGTCCCCACTTTCTAGATTTTATGTCATATCCTTTCCTTATGATCACCGTATTTTTCAAATTGTTTTTCTTTTCCCGTGGCATAATGTGACAGGGTATCTTAATTTTTGCTTGGTCAGTTTTGTGTTTGTCTATTACTGATGTTTGAACATGAATCTGAAATACCACCTTTCTTCTGAGAGTAGGCACATGTAGGGTGATAGGGCTTTGTACTAGGGCTAGCTTCTTACCTTCTTTGTCTCATTATTCATCTTTCCCAGCATTCAAAGAGGGCCCACGTGTGTTTGAATGATCTCATCATTTGTGAAATGCCTCTAGGTCCATGCCATCCTCAAATGACAGGTTGTTTACTGTCATTTAAATAATGGCTTTTATATGACCAACATCAGTTTCATCTGACCCGTATTTAACTTAGTATGAATCTGGGTTATTGTGTCTGTGCTTGGTTTTGGTGTATAAATAAACAGAATTCACTTATTTTATTCAACAAATAGAAACAATCACAAGATCATTTCATAGTCTTCCACACCCTCATGATCAGTTTTAATCTCTGTATAGCTAATATGCATCTTGCTGTCTCAACTATTAGCATTTCTGATATTTACTTGTTACCAAACAATGCATAATTTCACAGTGTCACAAAAGTGCTGTGTTCATATTATTTCTAGATTATGTTTCCTAGAATGTGAAACACATAGAGACTACCTGCACTGGCCTTTTTTAAGTCTTTAGTGGTTCTGTGGCATGTAGGTAACATGTGCATTGGGTAAGCTAGTATAGATCATAAGATTACACTATTTAGCTTAGATGACAGGGACAAATATGACATCTGCTTTGATGGATTAAAAAGCATGGACTCTTCTATCTGCAAAAGGGCAGAGATTGCCTGTATTAGCATGTAAAAACTAGCATAGATTTTAATTTTTTTTTAAAATTTGATATGCATTTGCATAATTCTTATGAATGAATATTCTATCTGATTAGATAGATATCTAGATATATAGACAGATTATAATTAGAAAAGAAAATATGAACAGCTAATTCTATTTAACTTAATTCTACTTGTTTTCTGGAGCAAAACCACATAAAACTAAGATTGATTTGATTCATGTTATATATAAATAGCAAAATGCCCACTAGTCAATTATCATAGCATATAAGTACATGTATGCTAATATTTTCACATTTAAAAACTATGCATACTGTGTTTGTAATATCCTTGTATTTATAAATATTCCTGAAGAAATTCCTTCTATTTTATAGCCAAATTAGTTCGGAGTGTGGCATTTGCCCCATGAAGCCTAACTAGTGAGTAGGCCATTAGCCATGCTGGAGCTTAGGGACTTCAGGCTTTGCCTCTGGAAATTAAATATTTAATATTGCTTTGTCTAGGCTGGCTTAGAACAGGATCTTTTCTTCATTCCAGGGCAATGTCAAAATTCACAGAAGAGCAACGAGTCATATTGTCTATTGAAATCAAACCTGACTCTTCCCCTTTACACACCGATCCACACACAAGCCTGCCCTTGGGATAGTGACAACATTACCATCTCAGGGCCCCCCGCTAGGCTGGTTGTTCCTATTAAAATGAGGTGAGATTAGGGTTCTAAGAGAGATAAATCAAATATTTGAACATTAATCATGCCTGGATGCCTTTTATTACTTTTCAGATAGTGAATTTCTTTGGACTTCAAGAATTACAGACTGTAATCACTTCATGTTAAAGTGGACAGGAAAGAATACAATTAGGCAAATCACAGAGACACACAACTCACTATGGCCTTCTCTGAAATGAAAGATGCATCTATTTAAAGCTTCCTGATATATGAAAGAGACACTTATCCCCCAAGGAGAGCAGGGAACTACTTAAAAAGAAGGACTTTTATTAATATTTTACAATTAAATTGCAATCTCTTTATCCGTTTTCTCTTTGTAATTTCCATGTTGACCTGTGTAAGTGCTTTGTCTATGTAGCACTCACTCTTTCTGGGTCATCAGATGAGAGGAGTTTATTGAAAAGGAAACAGAATTAAAAATTCAATGACAGGAATTCAAATAGTGTCTCTTTGGGGCTTATCTTCTCAGTGTTTGGGCTTTTGTGGTTATTGGTCAGGGATTTTTGAGATTGGTTCATTAATGCCAAGGTGAGTGATGTCAGTATCAAGGGAGGCAATCATGTAACCTTAATTCTGGGGGTTTCTAGTGGTTGCATCAGACTTAAATATTGCATATGTATCTTTTATATATATAAATATTCGTGTATGTCTATGTGTCCTTTGTAATACCCCCCTCTATGCACATACATCATAAGCTCTAAAAGAGAATGAGAAAAGGCCCAATATCTCAATCAAGCAAAATGATAATAGTTATTCAACATTCATATAAGAAATAAACAATAGAGAAACAGTGACTTTTAAATTTATTTAAAGTATATAAACTATTATGATGAATAATATTTACTAAAACATATAATGTATCTAGGAGCAAATATGGTTAGAAAGCTGAATAATCATGAAAGGAAGATAAGACTAAACTCTAATTTTTAATTTGTGAAATCAAAGAAATATAACATAATCCAAAATTTCTCAATAGACTCTGAAATTTGCTGACTTCTGTAAAATGAGGGAAAAGATAGCAAGACTTGGAATACACTCTATTTATCCATTAAATGTGACTGTGGATCGAGGACACTTTCATATATACTCTTGCAGTTGCTGATATGAAAAGTCCAAATTTGTGATAGGAGGCTTCAGCAGAGTAATCATTTCAGCAATATGTTGAAACAAAAATCTCAGAGAATTTTGAATATTTATTTTCAAATATTTCCATGTTGCTTCCTGCCATAAACAATATGTGCTCTGACAGCATTCAGCTAAGTGATTTTATTTCTTCTGCTATGATAATGTGTGTGATACAGCATTCCATGTCTTTACCTAAAACTGTAAGCCTTATTTAAGAACAATTTTAAGTTCACAGCATTATTAAAGCAATGTAGTAATTTTTCCGTGGCCTCTCTCGCCATCATCCAAACCAATTTGTATATTTGCTCCAACTGATAAACTCTGCATCGTCATCACCCAAAGACTATAGTTTTATCAGGTTCTCTCTTGATATTGAATATCCTATGGATATCAACCACTGTGCAATGAGTAATGTGTACATAACACGCTGGTGCTCTCAAGAGTAAATCCACTGTCATGAAAATTCCCTGAGTTCCCTCTGCTCATTCATTCCTCTCCTTTAACCCTTGGCAAGTGTTCGTTCATCTTTCTATTATATCCATAGACTTGAATTTTGGTATCATCTACTAGATGCCTTTTCAGATTGTTTTCTTTCAGTTTGTGTAATGGATTTAAGTTCCATCCACATAATTGCATATTTTGATAGATAGTTTCTTTTTAGTTCTGAAAAATACCTCATTTTCTAGATAGACCCCGTTTTCTATTCATCTCTTGAAGGACATGCTTGTTGCTCCTGAATATCTGACAGTTCTTTAAAAAAAAGCTACTGTAACAATTTATGTACATATTTTACTATGCTCATGTGTCCTCAACTTTTGTAGCCAAAAGCATCATGTATAATGATTGGTCAAACACTGAAATGACTGACCTCTGTCTCCAATGTGACAGATTTTTTATTTCCCTGATTCTGTTTAATTTTCTCTTCTGCTTTCTGATAGAAGAATGAGCTGATATTCCTCAGATTTTCATGATGTTTCTCAATGTACACAAAATGTTCAATTATTTCATTATATTTTTATGTATATTTCTTGGTTTTAGGAAAGACTAACATGCTTAGTGGTTACCAGCTGCTGGAAATCGTGCAGATACAACAGGGAGGTGACATGAATGGATATGTAAAGGGAAATGCACAATGAAATTCATATGAAATTAAAAACAAATAAATCAAAATTAACACTAGCCTGACAATTTTATATTATTTTGTATATTGTTAAGAAGCTAATAATGTGCAGTACACAGAATGATTCAAGAAAGCAAATTAATTTTTTTGGTTTCTGTGACCTTAGTTTTGAAAGATGGTCTCACTACCTAGCTCTGACTGACGTTGAGCCTTGAACTTCCTCTGTAGATCCAGCTAACCTTGAACTCACAGAGGTCTACTTGTTTCTATGTAGATGGAAGTTTCTTCTCCACCTGGTCCCACAGCCATTCAGTCCCAAATAAACACACAGAGGCTTATATTAGTTATAAACTGTTTGGCCTATTGCTCAGGCTTATTATTAGCTAGCTGTTATGACTAAAATTCACCTTTAATTCTTGTCTATGCTTAGACACGTGGCTTGGCACCTTTTCTCAGTAAGGTATTTTCATCTTGCTTCCTCTGCATCTGGCTGGTGACTGATTCTCTACCTTTCCACTTCCCAGAATTCTCTTCGTCTGGTCTCCCCACCAATACTTCCTGCCTGGCTACTGGCCAATCAGCATTTTATTAAACAAATAGGAGTGACAAATCTTTACATTTTATAAAAGCATTATCCCACATCATTTCTGGATCTTGAGTAATGGAATTACACAAGTCCATGCTTCCTCTCAGTTTTGAATGAGTGATTTTACTAAGCATGTAGCTAGTGAAAAAATAAGCACCAATTAGTAGAGGCAGGAGCAGCAGATAGCAAAATATTGTAGATAAAGTGTTCAGAGACAACTAGAACATCCCAAATGAGAGAGAACAAAAGAAAGTACCTCCAACTCAGGCACTTGCTAACACATGACAGAAACTAGCTGGCAAAGGCACACTGAGTCAGCCAGTTCAAGTTCCCAATTGAGAAGCCCATGCAGAATAGACCTTTCCTGAGCCTTCTGAGAAAAAGAACAAATGGCAGCAGACAGAGAACAATATTCAATCAGACTCTTGCAATCATCATACAAACATAGAGGAAGCCATTGTCAGTTCCACTGTAGTTCCACATCCAAACTTCTGGGCAGATCACTGTCTGCCCATGCAACCCTGCCTACCCTTTCCACTGCAGACAAGTTGTATATTATGAGATAAACAATAGTAACCTTGGGTGGGAATGCTTCACCTTCTAGCTGCTCCTGAGGGCACAATACTTTTACTCTTGAGCAGCTTGCTCTTTTTCATCCTTCACATTACAGAATTGGAAGAGCAGCCTGGACCAAAAAAAATGGTGCTTCAGAGGGCATTTTGGAAAATACTTGAAATAAACATGCAGGACCTTCTTACCCTCAAACCTGGCTTTCTACAAGTTTAAACAGAATATGTCAATTCATCATTAAAATGTACATTACAGCCAGTGAAGAATAAAACATTGTGGTTTGCAATCTCCTCCATTTGAGTCTTTCTAAGATGGGTTTTCTTGATGTTGGCATAGGTCTTATGATCTTCTAACTTGGCTTCTGATGGAGCTGCAAATATATACACGCACCAGCAAAACAGCCACAATTTAGTCATTTAAAGTTAGAGCAACATGTGTACTTACAAAATTTCTTTGACTTTTATTTTTCCCAGATAAATAGCTGATTGATTGAGGATGATTGACAGATTTGAGTTTTCAAATGAAAACTCCTCCTAAATGTTCTGAGTAAACAGTTGTGATGAGGAAATGGTTATATGTATATACACATATATGTAAACACACACACACACACACACACATATATATATATATATATATAATCACTGTTTCTGCATATTCTTGGTTATTGTTCATCTTTTGACAGTCTATAAGGAGATAAATTCAGCAAATTTATTCATAGTCAACAAGACAATATTATCAAAGTGTCAAAGGTGAGGCTGGAGAGATGGCTCAATTAAATATGTTTGCTTCTTTTTCAACTACTTGAGTTCAGTTACCAGTACCCACATTGGACAGCTACCAGACAACTGTCGGCAACTCAAAATCCGGGGGTCTGACCCCATCTCTGGTGTTCGGAGTCCACACACATATGTAAAAATAAAATAAAAATTAAAACATGGTAATTGCTTTTTTGTAGAGCTGGGTAAATTCTCTCAGGATAATTTCTTACCCCTGTTAAACTGGGTTAGATATTGACATGACAGGTTACTTAGAGAAGGTACAGGTCTGCAGTTAAACCCAAATACCATTCCTTTGGAGGTTGCCCGAGTTCCTAGCACTCATATTCAGCTACTCCCAATAGTCTGTAACTCCAACTCCAAGTAAGCCAATGCCTCTGGCCTCTGCAAACATCTACACTTACATGCACATGGCTACCCACAGACATGCACAATACACAAGTTAAAAGACTAGAATCTTTCTTTAAAGAATAAATCCCCAAATGAGACTCCTAACAATGGGTAAAGGGGCTGTGGCTAATGGTTTGGGTGGCTCTAGGGAAGCTATTCCCCATACTGGATGGCCTTGCCTGCGCAACATTACTATAAGGGACGATGCTTAGTCTTAACACACTTCATATGCCATGCTTTGTTGGTACCCACGGGAAGTGTGCCCCTTTCTGAACAGAAATGGAGGAGTGGAGTAAGTGGGGAGGGGTAGAAGGGTGGTTGTGGGATGAAATGGGAGGGAAGGAGAGAGGGGAAACTCAGGTCAGATGTAAAATAAATAAATTTATTAAAAATTTAAAGATTTCCAATAATACATGTGAATAATTATTCTACTAATTCTCCGTGTTTTCAAATCAAGTTCTAGCAGCACTATCGCCTCTATCCTTACACTTTGGAGAAAGGGCTCAAATTTACAATTTTTCTTATTTATCCTCATAATTTTAACTTGAATCATTCAGAGTGCACAGAGAAAGGGTGAAATAATTATAGTTCTTGTTTTAAAAACAGACAGTTAATGCTAATTTTATATGACTGACTTCATTCAGATTTAGTTTCTGGTGCTTAATGATAAGACTATCTTCAATAAAACTTTGCACGTAAAGTATCTTTATCACATTCACTTTTGGAAAGGATGGCACTAATATTCAAAAGTAGAGAGAGCTTTCTGCTTGGCTTTCAAGCAGGGCAGATGCACATCATCACAGATCCCTAATGACAGAGGAGAGAACTGGAGGACAGACACGTCAAGTCAGGGTGGCTGTCTCCTAATGGAAATAAAGAGAGGGCAAGCCGTTATAAAGTCATCAGTCTTCTGACCTGCAATCCAGGGATTTCCCACCTCTGTGCTCTGATTAATCAATACCAGGAAGCCAACCAAGTTTCAGGAGAGGATCACCCATTTGTATCTGTCTTTCCCTTATGTGGTTTGAATCTCAAACACAACGAGCACGATGAATAAGATTCGGAGGCGGTGGCAATCACAGTGACTGGAGTACAGATTTTCCTCTTATTATTAGGTAATTTGATGAAAAACACAAAATTTACCATGATCAAAGTGTGAAGTGCCACACTTTGTGTGTGTTTTGTCAACACATTGAAAAATAGGAGAGCAAATTACTTTGACTCTCTTTTATTTTTATACTGCTAAGACAGCATTGGATCTGTGTGGAGCTGTGTGTTGCCTTATGAATCACATTGGCATAGGCTGCCAGTGCTAAAGATTCACACATTTCAAATAAAATCGTGTACATTTATAGCTATCTCCGAGAGTAAAATGATAGAATTCAAGAATAGAGAATGTAACCAAAAAGGCAAACTGGTGGTGTGTAGAGGAAGGGGGAGCAACACCCTTCACTGGAGATGCTTGTTTATTTATTCATTCCTTTAGTTTCTAAAATTTTCTAAAAATGAAAACTCAGCCATGTCTTGCCAAACAGTTTTTGGGGGGAATATTCTATTTGAATGTATTCTCCAGAAGGGAAAGAATAATGATATAGAGCAATTTGAATTGGGTGCAAAAGAGATGCCGTTCTATAAGTGTATTCTCCTTTGCAGTTTGCTGAACATGACATGACTTCAACAGTGACTTGGCTGTACAAGAGGGGAGGATAAACAACACATGTTCTTCATAACACAGAGTTCTTGTTGAACTTAAACAGAAATAGGAAGAAATGTGGAAGGAAGGGGCATAGACAATCTGGCACATGTGGAGTTGGGTGGAAGGCAGACACAAGAGCAGCTGCTGATGGTACCTTCTAGCCGTAAACATCATAATGTTGATCAGGCTGACCTTGAATTTAAGGAGAGCTGCCCGTCTCTGCCTCTTTTCAGCACTTGGAGGAAAGTTATCAAAAATCATGCCCTGTCTAGCTGATATGTCAAGATGCTATGTGTTCATTTTGCTTTGCTATACAAGTCTAGTACTTCCTTTTTCATGCCTAAGGAAGAGCCTTGAACTGTATATGGTACTTTGGTGGAAGATTGTTTATTGTAGTGTCCTGAGCACAAGTTGTCTCCTTGTTTCACATTTTTTTAACAAGAAAAATGCTATTAGAAATGGAAGAGAAGAGATGAGAGGTGAGGGGAGGGAAGTAGCCAGGGTAGGTTGAGAAGGAAGGATGAGACTCCTAATACTTGATCCAACTTGTCTCTGTCAACTGTCTGATCTGAGATGTTGCAATAGTCACAGTGAGGAAATTATAGTTATAGCTAGTGACTTCTGTCTTATCTCTCTAATCAGATTTCAACTCTATTTCTTTTTGCTAGAAACAATGGTTTGCACAATGCATTTCAGAACATACCCTCCGCATTGCAAAATATTAAGTTGCTCCTTTTGTGTGAAACTTTGTTTAGGACAACAGCCGCAGGCAAAACTGAAGTGAGTTAATGCTAGTCTTTTGAATCATTGTTTCGATTATAATTGCTGGTTGTACTCTGCTACTGCTTAAAGCCCTACATGGTTTTCTTTCTTAGACTGGAAAGTTTTAGGAGCAACTGTTCTAACATGCTGCAGCATATGTATGCATGATCTGAGTTTTGCTATTTCATCATCTACTTTCTATGCTAGCTATGTCAATACTTTGTGAAACTGTAAAATAAAGGACAGGTTATGGTCCTGGGCCATATCAGTAAAATACAAAATGTCAAGCAATGGTGCTACCACATACTTGTGTGTGTGTGTGTGTGTGTGTGTGTGTGTGTGTGTGGCCAGGATCTTACAGAAGTTTTATAACCCCTCCAAGATTAATGCTGTCTCCTATATAGGTATGTGCGTTACATAATGTATGAAAAATACTCTAGGCTTAGTAAGATGGCACAGCTAATAAAGGCAATTGCCACCGAGCCTGTAAACTCTTTTGGATTTAGTCCCAGGACCCACACAGTGAAGAGATCTGACTTCTGCAAGTTGTCTTCTGGGTGCTTGAGGACACACAATTATATATATATAAAATTTAATGTAATTGCTTTCTTTACTTTTTAAGATATAATATAATTATACAAATGCTTCCTTCCATTTCTTTCCTCAATGACTTTCCATTTCCCCACCCCTCTTCTCTTTCGAATTCATAGTCTCTTTTCATTTCTTGTCATTGCCTTCGTATGTGTATTTCTAGACATAGGCTGCCAAGTCTGTACAATGTTACATATATGTATTTTTCATGACTGACCATTTGATACTAGATAACCCATTTGGTGTGATCTTTCCCGCAAATGACTAGCTCTGTAACTCTCAGCACTCTTTATTGCCTGGGATTCTTTGTATGAAGTTTTTTAATGTGCTCTACATACTATCCACCCAGCTGGCTACTACTTTTGGGTATGGGGTGAGAAGTTTATCTAGCACTGTCCCTGAAACTAGGTCAAATACCAGGGATGTGCTTCTTGAAGAAAATGATCAGGTTCTGAAGTTTTGTGATTTTTTTATAGTATATAATGAAGTTTTATTAAGTCTGCCTTTTTAGTTAGCTTACTAAAACACTTCAACCAAGGGGACTTTAAAAACTATCTAACTGGGGACTCCTTACAGTTTCAGGAGTTAGTCCATGGCCACTATGGTTGGGACTGTGATGGCAGGCAAGCAGTCAAGCATAGTGGTAGCTAAGAGCTTACATTCTGATTCACAGCAAACAGGATAAGAGCATGTGAGACAGGAAATGTCATGAGTGTTTCAAACCTCAAAGCCTACATTGTCACACCTCTTCCATCAATGCCATACACCCTAATCTTTCCTAAATATTCTACCATCTGAGAACCAAACATTCCCGTCAAGGTCTCACCTCCCAGTCCTTCCTAAATATTCCACCATCTGAGAACCAAATATTCCCATCAAGACCACACCTCCCAGTCCTTCCTAAACATTCTACCATCTGAGAACCAAACATTCCCATCAAGGCCACACTTCCTGATCCTTCCTAAATGTTTTACCACTTGGTAACCCAACATTCCCATCTCAAGACCACACCTCCTGTTCCTTCCAAAACAGTCTTCCAACTGGGAAGCAAACATTCCCATTCAAGGCCACACCTCCTAATGCTTTCTCAACAATCCACCAACTGGGAACCAAGCATTGAAATGTATGAGCCAATGGGCTAGAGTGTTCTCAATCAAAACCACCACACTTCAAGCAGGTGATATTGATAATCACCTTGATGGGACTTTGAAGGTTGTAGGAAATAACCCTCTGAATGTATCTGTGAAAATATTTCTAGAGTGTTGAACTGAAGTGGGAATGCACACCCTGGATATGGGTAGCATCATTCCATGGGCTAGAGTGCTCGAGTGAACAGAAAGGAAAAAGAAAAAGCTAAGCATTGATTGCTTTGTATGTACTGACTATGGGCACAAGGTATTCAACTGCCCCATGCTCCTGCTGCCATGCCAGCCCCCATCCCCAAAACTTCCTCAATTAAAGTGTTTGTGTCAGATATTGTGTTACTGCAATGAGAACAAATAAGTACCGTGTGAGTGGTGAGGCAGTGCAGAAAGAACGGCAACTGGAAACTCAGATGTGTGCAATTTGCTCTGCTCGGTTTAACATCTTAATCCAGCTACAGAAATGTGCAAAGTCTAGAGCTATGGATTAGGTAAGGGTTAGTAGAAACTCCTTTTTCTAAAGAAACCATTTTTTTGAAAAAAAAAAACTGTTTCTATCTGAGGGTATTATCATGTGAAGAAAAAGATATTATAAAATTGACTGCCTATGAGGGCGTGAAGAAATAGGATTGAGTGCAAGAAAAGACAAGACATCCCATAAAAACAGGAGAATGTCTGGGATGCACTTGGGAGGAATCTCTAACAGTGGTTATATCTGAGGAAGAATTAAGAGTCGGATGGAAGGTAGAGAGTGTGGAGCAAGAAGAGCTGTATGAATATTGTTCTATATTCCTTAGCCAACATTGAGGTATTGATGCCTATGGCTTAGAAAAATCCATACTTAAGTATTTGTGAACTATTGAGTAGCTAAAGTTTCTATTGAACAAATGCAGGTATCGTTGAACTAGTTTTACTTGGCTTATGCTCGAAATTATTGAATTTCCATTTGGATTTAAATGATGAGGATGATGACTTTCAATAAAATGAGCCAAGTTTTATGTGCCTTGCATTTTTAACAAGTTGGGTATCTCATTGGAATGCACTGCCTTCTTGTTCCACATTTATTTTTGGAATTTAATAAGGCGCCTGTCATATCTGCCTCAAGGCTAAAAAACATCATGGGGAAAAATCCAAAGTACTGTCATGTTTGAGTGACACGGAGCCAATTTTATTTTATTTCCTTTTCATGATATGGGTGGTGGGGGGATGGGTGAAATTAGCTGGTCTCAGTTCTGAAAGGACATGGCTAGACCATCTGTTCCAAAGACCTTGTGCTGGTTAACTGGTAATGACATTGCCCAGTGACATGTGTCAGGTGGATGTGACGCAGAGAACCAGTGGAGGATTTTCATTAACAAATTAATTCTGTGCGGTTTCCTGCAAAGCTCGTTGTCATGATAGATTCTGGTACCGTGCCACATATTTCCAGAAGCAGGTCTCATTACCTTAGAATCTTGGGAAGGTAATAACTGCTTTATTTCTCCTCTGTGCTCCCAGAGCACATAATTAACATACTGGCTCATTTAGCTCAAGCCTCCATAGGATGAGGGTGTGCAAATACAATGGAGATTCAGATACACTGCCAAACATAATGGCTTCTGTTCTCAGCCATGAGTAGGAGACACTCTGCCATTTTCCGCTGCTTTCATCGGGGTTGATATTTAACTGTGTTAACAGGTTTAAACAGGAATATCCTTTATTTTTAACAATTACTTTGTTAGTGATTGTCTACCAAAAGATGAACCATATACATGTAGTTGCAACTGGGATGTATATGTGTGTGTGTGTGTGTAAGTATTTGTATGTGTGATTACATTTATATATTCACAGTTTAAATGGAGCTACTGTATTTTCAGGAATTTTGAGTAATCCTGGAGTAGGTATCACAAAATAATCTTGCTGTTTTTTTAATTATAAAAAGCTTGGTGAACCCATAGCTTCGATATGTAAAAAAAAATACATTATGTTCATTTTAATTACCATGGAGAGGCTAACTGGGATAGTCATTTTAAATATTTTACTATTAAGTGATAACTTAGAGCTATTTTCTCTGATGACTGTTACGAAGTAAGTTAAATTTGGAAGACTTTTTAACAATTTACATTCTTTTTCTGTGATAAACACAATGATCACAGAGACCTTGAGGAGGAAGAGGTTTATTTCCTCATCTTACAGGTTTATCCATGAGGGAAGTCAGAACAGGAACTCTACCAGGACAGGGCCATGGAGACAGAAACTGAATCGGAGGCCATGGATTAGCACTCTTTAATAGCTTACTATGTGCCGCTGTTCAGCAAGCTTTCTTACATAGCCTAGGCACCCCTGCCCCGCCACGAGGTGGTCCCGTCTACAGTAGGATAGGCAGCCCTCCACCAATGAGCAATCGAGAAAATTTCACAGAGATATGACCATCTGTCCATGTGATTTGAGCATGTTCCTTGTCCCAAATGACTCCAGTTTTTACCGACAATTAAAATAACCAGTGAATAATGCTTTTCTATTCATAAATGCAAGAAGTAATTAATTTGTAGGTAGAAAGCTCCTACCTTTAACAATTGGAATCTCCTGTCTATCGAATAAAAGAAAAAGAAACGACACCAAAAACCAAAAGTTAAACTTCTTTTCAATGAGTCTGTGCCTTCTGAGGAGTAAATAACATAATCATAATATTTTCCTTCTATGTTACACCTCTAAAATAGGACTGGGGTTTAATTTTGGTGAGAAATATTTGTGTGTGCATGTGTGCACACACGTTTGTGTGTACGTGTATTGGTAAATAAAGATAGAGGAGATGATTATAAGAAATTTAATTCTGAACTTGTATGATCACATACACAATAAGGCATATTGTACTGAATGTCTCAGTCCTGGCTTGTGTGGAATATGCTTTTACAAGAGGCAAAGGTTTTAACAGGTAAGTATTGGGCACTATTTTAAAAAGAGCCCTAAGCTTCATCATTCTTAAGGGAGCAGGAACCATGGGGACTCATCTGTCTCTTTTACAATCAACAGTAAACATTTTACTTTATTATCTCATGAAATTCCCAAATACGATTTTATGTCTCCTAACAAGTTTTAAATCTACAAAAAAACAATATTTTGTAGACAAAAATTTAATTTAAAAAATTACCATTCCTTAGAACAAATGCACTCTTTGATTATAGCTGCAGTTCTTCTGAGTTCTCACAAGCTATCTTCTGGAAAGATAAATTTTTCCATAAAAGATGTAGGGGGATTTATCAGTTGTTTGATTTCAATATTTATTGATTGCTAATCTCTTTATTACTTAACTCTCTACTGACAACCAGTGCTGGTGTGGGTGACCATATTATATTTAAAGAAAGATGTATGATAAATTCTTCAAAAGAAAAAATAGATCAGGGAAACTATTAAAATATCCCATTATTAAAAAGAAATAAATTTATTAGTTAGTGGTTGTCTACCAAGTGATAAAGCATTCCAAACAGACCAAAGTCTTTAGTTCAACTTTTTTTCTTAAGTATTCGGTGCTGATAGATGCTGTTCTTATCTTAAATGTATCACTAAGGATCCAGATATGGAGTTTATGTAGTTCTATTCCCATGAATAGCTTGGAATAGCTCCCAAACTTGAGTCTCATCTTTATTCCTGGAAGTAGCATGAGCAGGTTGTCACAGAACTGTTGGAGAAATTGTCATTCTGTTTCTGCCTAAAGAGAAGTAAGATGGTCTGTCTCAGTCATGCCAACATGTAGGACCAATCTGCAAGGTAGGCAGACTTTGCCTCACCATCATTCAGTATACACACGGGCTCTATGCATTCAATAGTGATTTTGAGTGATTTCCATACTTTCATCTCAAATACGAGATCAGTTGCCATCCTTTTCAATCATTTATTCCCAAATACCTTAGAACTGTTTCTCTCTTTAGTAAGAGGAAGTGTGCCAGTGATTGCACATTTTCCTAGTGTCAGGAGTTCTAAGGTCCTGTACCATCCTGACAGAAAGATGCTATATTGAAGAATTTTAAAACATTGCATGCTCTCCTGCTGTCCCTTGGGGTTTTCAGTACTTTGGGCCTTTCCTATCAGCATCTAATGCATCAGACTGACTTGAATTAAGTGAGTAAATGCATGTTTCTCAAATAGTGATATCATTAGGAATCTTAAGAGGAAAGCCTATTGAATACTACGGGTTTGGAAGACTACTTGATTATGTGTGTTTCTAGAACATGAGATTAACATTGTTTTCTAATATGTGAATGTTCTTTTCAAGACTTAAAAAACAAGTTTCTGCATGAGACATGTTAAGTATTTAAGAAGATAGAAACAATTGGGGTTTTTCGCTGTAGCCCTGGCTTTCCTGGAACTTGTTCTGTAAACGAAGCTGGCCTTGCACTCAGAGATCGTCCTGCCTCTGCGTTCTGAGTGCTGGGATAAAGGCGTGTGCCACCGATACCCAGCTTGTATTGCAGTATTAGTATGTATATTCTTATATTGTATATGCCAGTTAAATTACTCTTAAAACTTAAAAAGTTAAACTAATACTTTTTCCTGAATTGCCCAGTAACTAGCTCAGAATTAAATATTTTGTCAACCTCTATTTATTATTTTTTTCGTGACAGATATTATTGTTGTATGTAGGGAGAGGTGTAGGTTGTGTTCCCGGCATCCAGCTCTCAGCCCCCAGCCGCTGGCCTGCTCAGCCGCTGGAACTGCCTGTAGCTGTAAAAACACCTTCAGATCTAGCATTCAGTCTTGTCTTCATGTTTAAAGTAGGCATTTTAAATTGAATTTTAAATGTTGTATCATTTAATTTTATTACATTGAAAAATTTTACACTGAAGAAGAGACATAAACATTTGAAATGTAAATATCATCATATACTTTTCAGACCATATTTATGTGTAAATAATATAAAATAAATATCAACAGAGAAATTGTTTCTTAATTTCTTTTATAAATTAATATACATGTGTGGATATACAACATATGTGTGTATGTATACGATTTGAATGGTGTGTATGAATATAGATATGTATATGCAAGGGCATGTGTGTAGTCTGTGTGTGCAGAAGTTAGAGAACAACATTTGAGAGTCATACCTCCATGAGTTCCTGTGACAAATTCTGGATGTGGACCTTCATGGCAGGCAGCTTCCCCTGATCTCAGCTGCCCTAATTCTCTCTCTTCCGTGAGAGAAATGGAGGGCAGCTGTTCTGCATTGCTGTTATGTGAGGGCTCTATCTCCAGCCACAGAAAGCAACAGGCAGTTGTAATGATAGTGACTGTGAAGTGAGAGATCCTTTCCAGTTTTGTTTTGGAGGCTCTGACAGAGGTGCCAGAGTTCAAGGTCATCCTGCAGAGGCTGACATGGTTCACAAACAAAGGCAAAGCAGTGCAGGAACCATCCAAGAGTCAAAGAATGACACAACTATACAAGGTTTACTTAAGATTAATTTATCATGAAGCTGGTCTTTCATCCTAGCACTGGGAAGGCAGGGGCAGGCAGATCTCTGATTTTAAAACCTGCCCATTCTACATAGGTGTACCGGGCCTATGTAGTGACACACTGTCTTAAAATCATTGAAGAAATAAAGTAAAATTAATTCATCAAACTATTGTATACACAAAAAATGGGCACTAAGGAAGGATCTATGGAAAGATATTATGGAACTTGATATCACATCATCACTAAGTTAAGGAACTGGATCAGGGAAGGCTCCACCCTCACTATACAGAACAGCTGGGAACATGTCTGACTTACAGAGCTTGGTGATATCAACTTTGTGGCATTCTGGAAAGACAAGACAATAAAGACAGCTAAAAGAGTAGTGGCTGTCAGGGATTGGAGGAGGAGAGGAGAAATGAGGAGGTGGAACAGCGTGCCTTTTCAGAATGGTAAAGCTGCCATAGCTGTGGATATGTCATTATACAGCTGTCAGAGCCAGAGAACGTACAACCCAGACAGTGAACTCTCATGTAAACCAGGGACTCCTTTGTTCGTGATAATCTGTCACTTCTACATACAGCTCTTCATGGGGAAGCCCAAATCCCAGGCACGATGGGAGATGGGTTACTTGGGAATACTATCTTTTCAGATAAGTTTTCTACAAATGTAAATTTGTTCTTAAAATAATCTGTTAACAACATCAGTAACACACACACACACACACACACACACACACACACACACACACACAAAGGAAACCTCATTATATAATAAAGATTAAAAGCTTAAGGCCCAAGATACCAATTAATTTACATTAAATTTCTTTTTTTTGAAAGATAAACATTCTTTATATATTTCAAAATAAGATGAAAGGGAAATTTTATTGAATGAATATTTAATTCCTTCAAAAAGTAGAACTGTACTCCCATCTTTCCTTAGAAACGTGCAGTGTTTAGAGAGACACAGAGTCCAACCACCTTAAAGAACTTAACCAAGATGACTCCGATATTCCACAGAGGGCGCTGCCAATTGTGCTGGTGCTGCTTCTGTGCACAAGCATCCGGAGCTACGAGTTAAGAGCTAAGGCGTGCAGAACCGAGACTTCTGGGGCATGAGACCAGGCTCCGAGCCCTCAGTGGACATCTCTCAAAGTCCCTCCAGGCGGACAGCAGTTGCTTATGTTGCTCTATGTCCAAAGCGTAGAGCCCTTGAAGCACATAATCCTCACATTAAAAGTCTGACTTTAATGAAAATATTGAAAAGGTGAATTCGGGAGGCATTTTATAATGGGAAATTTAGAAAACAATACTAAAAGCTCATGAGGAAGCCAAAGAAATATTTCTCTAAGTTGATTTTTAATATATATATAAGTTATATATATATATATTATATATATATATATATATATGTGTGTGTGTGCGTGTGTGTGCGTGTGTGTGTGTGTGTGTGTACAATGGGTATTTAAAATCCAATGGATTGAAGAAAATTAACTTCTTGGGGGAATAATTCACCTAAAAGATACATGATATAAACTCTAGAGACAAATTTAGTGGTCAATGAACAGCTTTATTCCAGACATATTTTTCTTTACATTTTGTCTTTAGGAATTTTTCTTATGAGATGTGTATCCAAATACAAACCTAAAGTACTCTACAGCTGGAAGGACTCTGAGGATCACACAGTGTGAGCAGCATGTCTGCATCTGTTGAAAATGATCTTGAAGATGCTCTAGTTTGCCAATGAGAAAAACCAACAGATGTCACTAGACTGATGATAACACACTCTTCTGTCTAAATATTTGTACTGTTTCCATGAAAAAAAAAAGATTGGGGTTTGCCCGGACAGAGGAAACCCTGAGAGCAAGATGATGCAGTAAACTAGAAATAATAAAGGAATGAATCAGAATCAGGAGTATAAATTGACTATTTGAAATCCTCTGCTCTGTAATATTTTAAATATATATTCATTGGGACATGATCCATCTCTTTTAAATACTGCCAAGTTATCATACTTTGGGAATCTCCAGCCATATAGTAACTTTTATGAAAGTACCCCTTTGCTTTCTGCCTAAAAGAGAAATTTGAGTTCCTCTAGTGAATGAACAGTGGCTGTGGCAATTGTATTCATATTTTAGTTGGTTCAGCATGTAACTTGGTCTAATATAATAGATTTTTTTTCAGTAAGTAAACAGAAGGCAAAGTCTTAGACGGACTAAGTCATTAAAACATTTCTATTTCGCCTTTTTGAATTCCTGCTCACTTGAAATCTGAAAGCTAAAGCTCCAAGCTATTACCAAAGCTCGTGTGTAGACTAATGAAGGATGTTGATGTTGAGTAGTCTTTAGATTGTTAGAAAAGACAGGAGTACTGTCTACATGGAGAAGTTGAGTTTTGTGAGAAAATTTTTATTCTTAATAATTTCTTTGTCCATTGCCAAGCAATTAAAATTAAAAGAACTCCAGCTAAACAGTTAAAAGCCACTCTGTTCTGGACATTTATTTGCTTTTATTATTTGGCCCCTCTATCCCTATTTTACTACCACTACCATTTGGCCAAAGAAAAAACAGAAGGTTCAAGTATTAAGTGTTTGCTTCTAATTACCACAAACACACAAACAAACAATAACAGAATAAGAACAAGGTATCCTCTCTTCTCTCAGAATATCTGATAACTTTCCATGACATCTCAATTATCAGTATTGTGCACATAATATGCAGGTCAGTGTGTGGTTGTATGTGTGTTTAAGTGTACTGAAATCCAAAGTTTAAAGTTCACTGTTAAAGAGAACACCAGAGAAAAAATTCCAAGGATGCAGGGAAGTGACATTTAGATTACAACCAAAGCTGGAAGTTTGGAGTTTTCACTTTATAAGAAAACAGTAATGGAAATGTCTCCCAATGGAATATGAATCTAGCATCACAGAAAATATGGATATTTGAAAAATCAAATTTACTTCATAGGAATCTAAAGAGTTGAGAAAGCCAAGAATTAACAACAATAAATGAATTTTTCATAAGAAATTGTAAAACGTGACTTGTAAAATATTACATATCTAAGAAACAATTTGACAAGTAAATAGCCATTTTAGACAATGAATATATTTAATCCCCATGGTGGGGCGGGGGCAGGGGGGGAACACAACATCCCTGACCATGTGACCACAAATCTCTACTGCCACCTTGTGGGGATATGTATAATTTGGACACAGATGCTGAGAAAATTAACCTGTGAGTTGCTGGACAAAGATTATCTGTCGATGGCTAAACTCTTTAAATTCTGAATTAACAGAACAGATAAGTTTGGGGAACATGATATCCATCTTCTTCCCATACTTTCAAGTTCTGATGTTATTAATTCAGGGATTCTTCTTGTTTGGAAAGCAAAGTCATTATATAGGTGGTAACTGAGGAAGAGTAGAACTGAGTTTCATCCCAGAATCCTTTGTATTAATGATAAAAGACACCCTAGGTTGAAGAGGATCCTTACCACTAAGAGAAGTAAATGGCTTTGCCAAAGGAAGTCCTATAGTGGGAGAGAACCATAACTTCCATTTAACTGGAGACACTTTGTACACTTAATCACAAACACATTCCTCCCTAGAAAGGAAAGGAACTACTTCATGTTGTAAATAATCTTTGTTGACAGCACTGAGGTTGAGGTTAAATGGTCATGTTAACCGATGCTTATGTTTCCAACATGATCTGTTACTGACGTCCTGTAGTGTATAAAGCTGTCTGACAATACACTCATTTAGAGAAAGTCATCTAATGGGCACAGCTGATCAGAGCTCCAGTTTAGGCTTTTTGTCTTTCGGGGGTAGTGATTACGGTGTATTAATTCTACTATAGAGTTGGGGTAGACAGATCACAGTCCTATAACACTTTCCAAAGGCAAATTAAAATGGTGGTATTGTATCAGCATACTGATGTTTAAAATAGTATAGATGAGCTGCTTTTTTACAATCCAGAATGTTTGTGATGTATCTTGTGCTACAAATACATGTCTATCATTCACAGGAAGTGTAACTGGTGAGGAGTTTGTAGTCTTTTATGCATGATGAGCGTGATGGTACCATCAGAGATAATAAAAATGAATGGCAGTAATCAAGACTCCATGCCCTTCTCCATAACCCTCTGTGTGAAAATAGACAATTTATCTATTCTGTTCAGCAGAAACATCTTGACATCTAACATTTCATTTAAATTATAGACGGGAGGAGGCATTACCATTTGCCTAATATAGTGCTGTGTTTAGGGAGAACACCAAAGGACAAAATTGCAAACAGGAAAACCTCATGTGACTAGAGATGGCACTTGAGAGGATGAAGGCAAGGCTCCAGAGAATGGCAAAAGAAATCAACTCCAGCTAGGGCAAAAGAAACCAGTGATTTTTATATGAATCATTTTCATGGTGCACTTGGTGATTTCCTAGGAAACTTTTAGATCCTGTTTTGAGAAGTGGTCCCTGAATGATGCCTTAACACAGCTCTCTAATAAAACCCCTCCTCAACAGCCACTCATTGGCTCTCACGCTTTGTGCTAATCAACAATTTCCATCCTTCTTTCTGGGCACCTGACAATTCACCCTCTACCCCCATATTGCAGCAGCAATGTTATTGCCAAAGACCAGAGGGAGGGTTCGTATTACTTTGGTGTGTTGTTTCTGCAGACTCTCTTGGAGACTGTCTGTTGTCGATAATTAAGAGCTATCAAAACACGTGGATAATTTACACTTGGTAATCTAAAATGAGGGGCCCTGTGATCCCAGCTTCTGTTTTATTATTTAAAAAGACGAGGTGTAAAGACCTAAGCAGACCCTGTCTGGCAAAGCCTGGGCTTTTATCAAGCAGGCTATAACCCAAAAGCTGAGGAGCTAGCACAGCAGGCATGAGCCAGGCTGAGCAGGTATGGGCTGGGGAATGGCCATTATGGCTGGGATGCTTCACAGAGCAGGTGGGGCTTTGAGAAGCTCTTTTGAACACCGAGTCTTGGACCTGGCAAGACTTAATTGGAAAGCTGTTGTAATCAAATGTAGAAACCATGAAAACAGGCATGTGTTTCAGACATTAGATGGGAACTAGAACTCTGTTTCCAATGTGATGACTGTTAGACAGAATAATAAATCATTATATGTTGATAAAGAAGAAATGTGTTGGGCCTGGAGAGGTGGCTCAGTGGTTAAGAGCATTGCCTGCTCTTCCAAAGGTCCTGAGTTCAATTCCCAGCAACCACATGGTGGCTTACAACCATCTGTAATGGGGTCTGGTGCCCTCTTCTGGCCTGCAGGCATATACACAGACAGAATATTATATACATAATAAATAAATAAATATTTTTTTAAAAAAGAAGAAATGTGTTCATTAAATTATGGTTATTCTTATACTGTAGATGTAGCTCAGTGGTGCTGCTCTTCCTGTGTGTGTGTGTGTGTGTGTGTGTGTGTGTGTGTCCATAGATTCTGTCCTCAGTGTCAGTGAAAGACCTACAAATGCTCATCAAAAAGATGGAGTCACTGTAGTCTATGTGCAAATAGCGCACAATTGATTGAACTGGGAATTTTCAGTAATTCTAGCTCAGGATAAGAAAAACTGCCCAACTACTGTGAGTTTTTGAACAGATTGAAGGTTTTTTCCCCTAATTTATGCTTACACAATAAAAGAATAGGTCTACAATTTAATTTATTATTCATAATCCAGTGTTCATCAGTGGTATTATGAGCTAAGACCAATAACACATATGAAAAAGAATGGGTACGAATAAACAATGATGCTGTAAAACCCTTTGGGTTTTTGTCAGGAGCAGGAAACTGTATGTGAATTATTCTAACAAATAAAAGGCTTTCCTATTACTTTTTCCCCATTTCTTTTTTAGAAAGTCTCGACAAGAATCTGGGGTGATGTTGCTTGTGTGAAATGTCTTATAGTGTAGCCTCTGGAAAACGGCACCGACGTGATGACCAGCATGTGATAGGGCACCTGTGAATGACAGTGTCCCAGCAGGTCGCAGACACACTGCCACAGAAGTGAGCAGAAAGAAGGATGTAGGTCAGCTTCCCTGGTGTGCGTTCAAGTGGAAGCTTAGCAGGAAATTTTAGACTAACCTTGAAGTTAGGAGCAGAATCACCGCTGGGTTTATCAACCCAGCATTATCAACGAAGTAATTTGTGAAGGAACTGGAGCTCCGGGACCATGTTCCTGGAGAAATTTAAGTTTCTCTTAGTTTTTATGCACTTAACTGTCACCTGGTTTTCGGACCCTTAGAAGTGAAGTCATGATAATAATCACTTTTCTCAGAGGACATTGGGAAGGACAGGCAAAAATTTTAAGCGGTTTAGATTTCTTCTTTGGTCGGCCGGCTATGAACTTCTTTTTTT
>JAQHUG010000155.1:938286-990310 GCA_028555095.1 Dicrostonyx torquatus | reverse complement strand
CAAGTACCTAGCTGGGACCTCCCTATGAATGCCTGGGATCCCCTCAAGAGACAAGTCCCTTGCAAATCTTAAAAAGACTCCCGTTAATGTAGATATCTTATTCCCTTCCCCAATAACCATCTTTCCTGCATAGCTCAGCCGTTAAAGGCTAGGCTCACAACCAAAAATATGAACTTCTTTAAAATTCTATTTGTCATCAAAAGATAGCAAGAGATTCTTAAATGACCTTCCATCTATGAATAAGCTAATACTGTCTTCCCTGGTTGTTTGGAAATTATTCCTTTTATCTGTATGTCTTTAACTAGTTATCCAATTTCTTTTCAATCAGATTTCTTTCAGGAAAAATTTTCCTGAAAATTCAATCCAACGTGCAAGGAATTCTCCTCACAAAGAGATGTTAATGCCAATCCTCTCTCTTTTCCTAGTCCCCTCCCTTTACAATTCAGCTCTGTCTGGCCCTGTTTACTTGCTTGGATAGTTTCTGATAAGCCTCCCTTCTCAATGGGGACATTACTTTCTTCCAAAGTAACTGATACTCTCTTAATATTCATACATGATGTCACGATTCTTCTTGGAGCTACCATAAACTTATCTCTGTTCTTATGGTCAGCAGTTTCTACATTTATCTCATGCACGCTGGCCTGTTCCCTTTACCAGTCTGCACATTCTTTGAGATGAGAACTATATGTGTTCAGGGCTCAGGAAATATTCAGTAATACGTACAGGATTGCCTCTCTAATAAAATAATAATGGACTATTTTGAATGTCTCCACTTTCTGGGACTATACCTAGACGTCAGCAAAGTTTTAAGAAAGATCTGGTTGACTAGAAATGGTATGCATTTAAAAATGAAAGTCGTAAGGGATGGTGTCCCAGATGACTGCTACAGCTGAGTGGAAGTATTAGAATTTGAGCTAATGACAAAAAAAAAATAGAGAATAGTTAAAGGTTAGTATTTAGAAGCAAGTAAAATAAAGAGAAGGAACAACAAAAATAGATGATTTCACACTGGCTGCTGTGCTTCGACACATGGCTCTCTGTAATCTGAAAGTTTACCTCAGCATTACAACAGCTGAGAATAATAACAGGAGTAAGAGGTATGAAAAATGACAGGCCGTTCCACAATCGCTTCCATGCTTTGTCTGGTCACTCCATCGTGAAGTTTCAGATGGTTCCGTTTGACCCCAACCTCCAGCTCTTCCAGCCTCAGTACCAATATTTATTGCCACATATGGGCCATCCATGGCAGCTGCACCATCCAGATGCCAAGCCTTGGAATGTGCTTTTACGGCAGCACCATCTGGGGCTCTGGCCAGGCTTCTTTATTGTCTCTTCAATGTTTACACTAATAGCTTTGCTGGGCCTTGTTACTACCTGTGGGACCCACGAAGGGTCGGGCTCTTTACGAGATCCTCTTGTTCTGGTTTGAATTTGCCTTGAGATGACTTGCATGCTATTACCTTTTTCCTTCTGATACATCTACCGTGTCCTGCAAAGGTAATAAAAGAGGTGACTACTGAAGCCAGGAAGGAAAAAAAAAATACAGAAGAAGAAGAATGGAAAGCTGTTTTCACAATGGTTTAGGATGTCATTACGCACTCCATCTGTGGACCTGAGTAAGTATGAATGTCTTATATATGATACTATTTTGCATATGCATCACTGGAATATAAGTAACATCCCATTTTCTGCCCAACCTATCGAAGTAGCATACTGATCTATAATTAAAGTTTTAATTCTCCACATCACAAATAGCAAGTTCCTGTGAAATTGTAAAGCACAGAGGTTGAAGGGGGGTTTTGTAGGCAATCAATTGGCTGAGTTGTTTGAAGATTCACTCACAAGTTGATAGAGCATTTGGGATCTTTAGAGCCATGATTTAAGACAGTTTACAAAAGCAAGTCAAGGAGTTTTACCACTTTGAACTGCAATAGGCTGCTTTTTATTAATGAAGCAACACAGCACAAAGAATTCAGATTCAGATCAATCAATAATTTAGGCTGCTGGGTCTAGAAAGGAGAAATGGCTCTGGGACTTTTATTGGCTTTCCCAAGGTCACCTAGTACACAGCTTCAGAGTCAAGGAAAAAATGAGTTTTATGTGATTATTTGGTGACTTATACTCATTATGGGAAAGTCAGCACTAATAATTGAGTGCCTAGATAAATGGAATTGCTTAGGAAGTGAGCAGCATCGGTGCCTAAACAACGCTCTCATCCTTTGGAGATGGCTTTTGGTAGGGGTGTGGGGCAGGACTGCAGTCAAACGTGAACATGAAAACAATGTAGTGACAGGCTTTAGATCATGAGGTAACAGACATGTCCTGTCCAGAACTAATGACAGTATGAGGTGCTCCCAGAAGTGGTGTTTCTTATAGGCCAGTCACAAGTCCAGGTATTGCATCAGAACGAAGAAAGCATTTGGGAAGGCCGGTTTCCTCACTTACTAACTCTGTTTGGCATGTCAGCAGTAGAACTGAGGTGATTTGCTTTACATACAGTGTTGAGAGAGAGACACGTGAAACGACTGTTGTGGGTGACAGTGGCAGAATGGGAAATACTACCGGAGTCCAGAGAAGCTGTTTGTCAGGTTTTATGGTAACTTAAAAAGAACTAAAGTTAGATCCAAAAGGAAAATATTTTTCCAAAGACAACAAAATATTTCTTTCACTTTTTAATATTATAATTAATATAATTGCATCATTTTCCCCTTCCCTTTCCTCCTTCTAAACCCTCTCTTACACCTTTCCTTGATCTCTTTCAAAATCATAGACTTTTTCATTAATTTTTGTTATATACATATATGATATGTATATGCATATATATTCTTAAATATATTATTCGCAGTCAGTATAATGTTACTTGTACTTATATTTTCTCCTCTGACCCCTTTGTATTGGATAACCAATTGATGTGTTCTTCCTTTAAGAAGACGATTTCTTTTACTCTAAGCAAGTCTTAGTTCCTTGTAGTTCTTAGCACAACCCACTCTTGATCGAAAAAAAAATTCTATAACAGGTTGTTGGTATTCTGAGGAAATAACATAAAAATGGGGTTTATTGCACTTCTCCATTATTCTAGTGAGTTTCTGGTTTCATGCTTTTTTTTCCTTAAAGGATTTACGTATTCTTATTGTCAGTGTATATATGTGTGTCACTCCCTGTAAGTCTATGTACAAGTGGTATGCCTGCACACATGTAAGACAGAAGAGAGCTTCAGCCCCATGCCCAGGAATGGGAGTTTCAGATTGCACTGTGGGTGCAGAGACTTGAATGTGGGTTCTCTGCAAGGGACAAAGTTGCCATTAGTGACTGCATCATCTCATCACCAGAGTCACAAGTTTGTGTTATATATATGAAGATATAGTTTATTTTAAAAGCATGATAAATGATTATTCATATGCTGGCAACAGAATACATAAATATACAATCATAAGTGTTCATAAGTACAAACATGTATGTGTTCATGCATCTCTCTTTGTGTGTGTGTTTTCTGTCTATGGACTCATTACTTTGGGAAGAAAATCAATATAACTATAGTACCAGTATTTACCTCCTCTGTAGATAAAAGAATTTGTCACTTAGGGAAATTTAAAAAAAGGAAGTTTAACATATTGTGAAATGACATGAAAATGGGGATTTGTTCTTAAACCCCTTGGAAAGCACTGACTTAAAGCAGCCCACTTGGGGATTTTTGAACTTTGTGTTTATATAAGCATTTTCCTTTCAAAAACAAATATTTCATATAGTGCTGACGTTAGACACAAAAATACTGACAACTCTTTCATTTTGTAAGATAACCAGAGGGAGTCCTTGAGATGAGGCTCACACCGATGTCTTTCTAGTGAAGCCATCGGTGAAATGTGGAAAATGATGTCTTGGGACTGAAAAACATATGAGATGATGCTTCTATTTTGCTGCATTTTCAAGTTGATGTTTTGCAGACTGAGAAAATAGCATTATGGAGGAGCTTAAATTGCTCAAGACTTATGGGGAACGATGAAAGTAGTGAGTTAATTGACCAGTTGGAGCCAGTTGTTTATTGCATAAAGTACTTACAAGTGGGTGCTTCTGATGATAGCTGTTCTGGGAGTTCTGCATTCATAGCGAAGGCAATTCTCTCCAGAAGAATCGTTGGATGGACCTTGGCTGTGCATCCCTGTATGTAATATATTGCTCCGCAAGAGAGCCCTCGGGACACCCATGGAGAGGCTACCTGTAAGTTAAACCTGAAAGACAGTATAACACACACACACTGGAAGTAGGTTAAGGATACCCCATCCATAAACACACACACACTATTTAATGCGTATTAAAATATTCAGACAAAAAATATTTTTGAAAATACTTAAAAGCAATTTGGAACCTCATACGTATGATAATCATTATGATTTAGGACCATACATCACAGTTAGAAGATCATAAAATAAATAGTTCTGATCCATTGGACCATAAATCACAGAAGAACATAAAATAAATAATTCTGATCCATCTTCAGCTCCCGGGGATCTTAATAAATCTTTGGAGATAAGATGAGGTTGACAGTGATCCCAAAGCTAATGACGATAACAATGATGAAGGTGATAAAGAAAAATAAAGATAAAGGAGGCTATAGCTAAGCTTTGCTGTGTCTTAATTGTGAATCAAGTGCCCCTCTCTGTACTCCAGTGTTCCACTCCTTGAAACCTACAGCACTTTTATAGACAAAACAAAGACTAACTGGTCTAAGGTCAAGCTTCAACTAAATGGATGATTCTGTTTTCAAAATGCCAGTGGAATTCCTTGAAACTCAGTGGGAGCAGTTGCAAATATGGTTTGTGTCATCATCAGATCACGCATGATTTAAGAGTGTAAATTACCACACCAAATAGGCAAGGCTGAAAGAGGCAAAGATAACTTTCAAGCCTGTTCCTGAGTTTGCATATCACAAAGCAGAAATTCAGTCCTCATCACCAATAGAAAGATTGAGCTTTTTTCTCTTCAATATGTTTACAAAATTTGTGAATGTTGTTACAATAATAGAAGTGTTCTCCTCCATACCAAATCCATTCTGTGTGACTTCTCTTTCCACTGAATACCTGTTTCCACCCCACCATTGGCTTGTATGCATTTTGAGATTAGTTGTAATGTCTCTAAGGAGTCATCTTCACTCAGTGTCAGCCTCACCATTCAAAAGAATGCTGATTTTATAATTTACTGTAGATTTTCCCATATTGAAAAAGCCTCTGTCAAATAAAAAGAGGAATATTCTTCAGGAGCTGAACTGGATCCTGGCAGAAGAATATGTGTTTGTGTGGTCAAGATCTTTCCATCATCCCAGACAATCTTCTCGAATCACATATAATTACTCTAGTTATTTGTAGCATGTAGTTACACATGCAGGAAGAGAAAATGATTTTACCCTTCACTCCTCTAATATTCTCTGTATCTTTGGTATTTTTGTTATATGATTAGCATATTTGAAAGGTAGGAATAGGAAATACCCTGCCCGGTTAAATGTTAACAAATGAAAAGTTTTGTTTCCATGGTCAGCGTAGCTTACATTAATTACAATGGCATGGAAATTACAGTATTTCTTTAGGCAAAGAACTTCAAAATCACTTTATTCCTGCTCTTTAAAGGAATATCTTGAACAAACAGAAAATTGTCTAGATTGATGTTTGTCCTTGTTTCCACGGATATTTTATGTTACTACTTTTTCTGATGACGTTGGATTAAGCTATCACTAATGATCGTAACTCAAAAATCTTTTTTTTTTCTAAAGTGTTCCAAAAATTTATTTACAGTTCCTTCTTTATCTCTGTGCCTTGAACAAAAGGGTAGGCAATGGATTCTACAGTTGTGTGTTCTCAGTGAGGAAAGGAAAGGCCCTCGCCTAGATTACACAGGATGAGAGAAGTAGACAAACAGCGCTGTTTGTCCACGTCCTCTCCTCTCTCCATTAGTCTCCAGGCTCCTGACTCCCTGAGGTGCAGGCCATTAGGGGATTGATCCTGTAGAAGAAATGTCATCTGTTTTAATCCTGGATGCTTTTTACAAGTTCATGTGCTTTGATATAATTTTAATAAGTGTATCATTCCTTGCTTTTCATTGTGAGAGATGAATCAAAAGTGAAAAAACACACTTACAGAAATGAAATGAAAATAATAAATAAAGCCCACTTCCATTTCCATTATTCTACGTCATGCTCCTGGAGACTTCAATCTCAATATGATGTTAATAGAACCATTAGATATGATTCATACTATACATAAGACACTTCTATTGACAATTCCATCGTGACCAGGGGTCAACAGATCCATTACAATGCAAATCTTACTGTATGCTTTCCATCTAAATCAAAAGAATTCAGTCTTGTGTCCATTCTAATAAGTTTCAGGAACTGGAGTCCAATCTCAGAAGTGAAGTACGCATCTGTGTTTCTCATACTAAATCATGCGGGTGCCTATTTGCTCTCCAGTTAAAAGGTAACTAATTAAGTTTTACATCGATAGGCTACTTTAGAGTATTTAAGGAAACACACAGGATTTATGGGAATCTATGTTTGCCCTTTTACTGCATATCAACTCCAAAGAGGAATTTCTTCATATGTAGTTCTCCTTTCTTCACCTACAAGATTCGCATAACCAGGCTATTGTCCAACATCTACCTGATTTGGTCTCATGACCTAAGCCAAAAGCTCAAGTTTTCTGCCAGTTTTTCAGATAAATCAAGGGATAGTTTGTTAGACGCAGGGATTTCTTTTACCATTGTCCTCTCCACTCATCTATTATTAAGAACATCTTTCCTGGACTATTTCCCCCAAACTCCTGGTATCCTGTGGAATGTTGGTACTCTTGATACCGAGAAAGTGCGCTAGAAAAACAAAAAACCTCTCCTTGGCATGAACACTCAAATACTCTGGTCTTTCCAAGCTTCAGAAGGTCTCGATCTCTGTAACTCTTCTCTTACACATTTGTATTCTTTTCCTTTTTGAACTGTACTTCTGCTCTGTTTGTTCCTGTGTCACCGAACTGCAAGGGCTTGCTGGTACAGATGAAGCCGAGGTGGCTGAGAGAGCTCTATCCATGACCACACTGAAGAACATTCCCTCCTGCCAATTCCAAGATTTTGCATCTGCCCTGAGATCTTATGGTTGTCTTTCCTTTTCCCATTACCTTTCTTGGAAAGCTGAGTGATGGTAGACTTTAGATCAGGCATCGTTGCATATAACTTTCTGTTCCTTTCTTTCTCATGGTTTATTACAGATAAATCCCTTAATCGTGCCTAATCCTTAATTTTTCTTTCCATAAAATACTGATAATGGTGACCTGCATTAGAAGATTATACTAAGAAATCAATTAAATGATTTCGGGCAAGGTCACAGTGCCCTTTCTAAGTACAAGTTCAAACATTTTATTAACTTAATGTATTCTTTATGTCGTTTCTTCCCTTTTCTCCTGTCGCCAAAGCCCACTAATGTGCAAATATTTTTAATTGTTTAAGTGTTCCATTAGCCAATCAGATGGTTACAAGTTGTTGTAGTTCTCTGTAGTTATTTATTTTTCTAATGGGTACATTTCTTGTTATATAACAAGTGTCACACACATTGTCACCTTTTAGGAAGTTCATTCTTAGATTCACAACACTTTAGCGTTTTCTGTAGTGACACTGAAGTGGAAAAGTAAGAAATTATGCAATGACTATGACCATTGAGTTGACACTAAGCAGAAGAACTAGCATCAGTTTTATACACAGCTCAAATGTGCCTTGGAATTTGATTTAAATATTCTCGATTTATCCAGGGTAGGGCTAAAAAAATATACCAGTGCCTTAGTGCCTAGAGTCCTAGTTAATAAATAGAGAACATTTAAAGATCCACAAAATAATATTCTAGTACATTTTTAATGAGCAAACCAGCTGCTAGGGCATCAAAAGCAATGTAACAGAAATGTTGAATTCTTAAAATGCTTTAAAAGTTTTATGTTCCCAGTTCAGTTTCTCATGAGCTTCCTGACAAGTCCCATTTATGTTTCAATTTGTATCTAGAACATAACTCAGTTCAAAAAGAGAGAGAGAGGAGAGAGAAATGCATATTTGGAAGAATTAGCATTTTTATCAGTGGGTTGGCCCAAGTGTGGGAGGAAATTCCAGTGTGGAAAAGATGGGTCACCATGTGGGGCAGAAGTGAACAGGGATAAATAAGACAGTTTATTTGTAAGTGGGACTGATCCCTCTTGCTTGTGCATTAGTGCTTGGCTACAAGAGAGTAGTAATTTATTGATGCAGATGGCTATGTAAAGTGCATGCAATTTGTGAGGGGGCTTGACCCTTGACTGATGGGCCATATGTTGTAAAGCCCTAGGGGTGTCATTTGCCTCCGCTCTCTTCCTCTCTCTGCTTCTGCACCTATGGTCCTTGTTCAATCACCACATATTGAACTATAGACTTACTAACTCCCCCAATAAATCTCCAACTAATGGCTCACAGAGGCCACAACTTAACCCTTTCTACACAACAGACCATATCATTCTGCATCATGATCACTTTCACTAAAATAAAAGATAAATATTATATGACCTGCTAGAAAAGGCAAGCAAATTGTTGTAAATCCCACTGGGTGTTCACTAGATTTAGGTAGAGTACGGTGGCTTTCATCTTGGTGAATTATATTGTCATTCTTGCACCAGGTTAAAGTGACAGTTTGCTCCTATAACATAACTGTTAAACATTGTTAGTATACCATGCTGGGAAAACATTTAATGCTTTTTAACCAGATTTTTGTGGCATTCTTCTTCTTTTATCCATACAATCGAAAGTATGTGTTCAACAAAAACGCATGTTTTTACGTTGTATGTAGAAATTGTTTATAGAAGTATTAGGGCATTTGCATAGAAATGTAGATAAAAAAGTATGTTTTAAACACCCACTGTGCCCTGATTTTCCAACATTGAATTACATGCAAAGGCTTTGCTTCAGGAGCCAGAGGAGTCAAGGACACCACAAGAAAACTCATAGAATCAACTAACCTGGGATTATAGGGCTCACAGATCTTAACCAAAAACCAGGAAACCTTTATGAGACTGACCTAGGCACTCTACATATATGTTATAGGGGCATAACTTATTCTTCTTGTGCGAGTCCTAACAATGGGAATATGGGCCATCGCTGGCTCTTTTATGGACTTTTGGAACCCTCCTCTTCATATTGGGTTACTGTGCCCAGCCTTAATACATGGAGAGGTCCTTAGTCTTACTGCAATTTGATATGCCTTGTTATGTTGATATCTATGGAAGACCTGCACTTTTCTAAACAGAAACAGGAAGAATGGATTGGGGGTTGGGAACAGGAAGGGTGCAAAAGAGAGACCTGAAGGAGAGGAGAGAGGGGAAACTGTGGCTGGGATGTAAAATAAATATATAAATAAATTATATATATGTAAATATACATATGTGTATGTATGTATATATGTATGTATAAATAATTCTTAACTGCATCACTGAGGTCTCATTGTCAGGTAGGCAGAGTTCTATACGTCACCTGAAGTAGAAGTTATGACACTAAGAGTAGAATTACTTGGGTATTTATAAAGTAATACATATCTATAGAATACTGCGTGATATTGACACAAGAAGTACACTACATGCAGTGTTTAAATTAATGTGAATATAGAATATTCTCAAACATTTATATCTTCTTATTGTGAAGCAGTGATTTCCTGTTACATTTTTAAAAAGGTAATATTTACATAGGTCAGTTGGTCATATGTGTGTTTGTACACAAATACTTTCCTGTTTGTCAATTAGTATCCATCAAGTAACCACTTTCTTTTCTTGTTGAGTAACCACTTTATTTTATCCATTTGTGGGTACTTGTCAGGTTTGACAACATTTTTGAATTCTTGGAAGCTTTGACAACCGTCAAAGATGTATCAAGTACTATCAAAAATGTAAGAGTGGCAACCCCTGGGTTGGAACTTCATTTTTCCAGGGCATAGCACACAGGCTCAGATAGAAGGAAACCATGAGTGTTGTTTATCCTTTGGGTCTGTGTAAGAGGTTTCCCATAAAACACTTCACCTTCTGTATAGTGTCATTCTCTACTATTCATTGTGGGCTGGGAAGAGCAGGCTCTGGTGGACTTCAACTATGAATCCATGGTATGTTTCATATAGTAGCCTTGATGATCCTTTATCACCATGTTTTCAACATTTTATTTTAACCAGTTTTCATTCTATTTCACTTCTATAAAATAGATTTCTTTTTTTCTGACTAATGATAATTTCCACTTATTATAATAAAGTCCCAGCTCTCAGGGCAATGAACAGGAAGTGACAGGAAGGTTGACACACTTATGATCTGTTAACATTTTCTTTTTTTTGGACCACCATTCTCATCAACAAGGACAACTAATGTAGAAAACATATTAAAATATGCAAAAAGAGAAATCAGTTTTTTGCTTCTTAAACCCAATAAATTTAGCACACGCAATGCAGCCACAGTAAATCAGCAGAAACAAGCCATGCATTGACAAATGAGTGTCAGTAATTTAAACATGAATTCTTTAGGCTTTGATACATCACTCATCACATGGGCTTTTCTTTGGCATTGGGCACTCAAGCATTCATCGAGAGTTCATCTGCAAGTCACAAGGAAACAGAGTGCCCAGAACTCTCTCACATGATCCTTTCAGGTTCCCTAATTTAAGGAATCCAATGAAAGCCTTGGTGACAAAGATTTTTTCCAAGATAAAGGGTTCAGTATATGTGCCAATAATGAGTTAGTTCGACTGCTTGTAGAAAGCAAAAACAATCATGTATAATTAGTATATCTGGGGTAGATAATAATCTAGGTTGTACTGATGATATCTTGACTCTGGTTTATCAAGAGAAATACTTGATAATTTTCAGCACACATATCAAGGGTTCTTTTCCCTAAATTAAATTTCAGCAGCCTGAATTAATTGTTTCTATTTAAAAATATCTGGAAATAACATGGAAAGTATATTGTTGATTGCAAAGTGTATTCTATTTAAAATATAAATTTAACAGTCAGTGATGTCTGAAACATTTCAAAATAAGAAATAATTCATCAGTTGCATTTATCACATTGACTGGATAGAATTGAAGATTAAGAAAACTGTTTTCTTTTTTGACCCAAGCTTCACACCATGCACCTTAAACTAATTCTTCTGTTAATGTTCATGCATCCCGAGAAGCATCCAACACACAAACCCTTCGTGTAAGAACATGCAGTTCAATAAGATTTTATCAGTGAAATTTTCTTTACTCAAATTGAACAGATACATATCAGTACATCAATGTTTTCTACCGTGTGACCTACAACTACCAGTGAACTCGTTACCAACAGTGTGATATGCTGTCACATCTGGCAACACAACTGCCATTAAGAAAATAGTAAAGTCTCAGTGTTTGCCCCTTCTCAAGCAGTGCAGTTTGCCACTCCCATTTGAGATTTACCTGGTTTTCTGTTGAGTTACAGTATTCCATAAGTTAATTACAATTCTTCAATGCTTGATTCATGAGTTCAAATAATATGGGATGCAAATAAGAAGACATAGTCATTGACTGACATATGAAGATTGTGAGTGATATTTTAGTAATAAGTACAATATTTATTTTTCTGAATATGGCAAACATTCCAAAAAATGTGTAGTTATTTAAGATCTACATGGAATAAAGACTAGCTTCTTAAGACTATTTTTGGTCATTGTTGAATGTGATGATCTTGTTTTGCTTACACACACCACACACACACACACACAGAGTTTTTTATTCTTCAGAATTTTGTATTCTTTGATCCAGTGTTCTCTAATGCAATAGTTGTTTTGGTCCTTTTATTTGACACAATAACTGACCGGATATTTTCTGAACATCTACTTTGCCGTAGATGTTGGAGCGACAACACTGAACTAAATTATGCTTCCTGCCTTGAATAATACTATGGCATGTACACTGAAGTATTTTATTGAACATCTTCAATATTTATATACTGGTCCCAAAATAAGCCATTATAGGAAGATTTCTAAAAAGAGAAATAAATACATTGCTAAAACTATACTAAATGGTATAAAATAATTGGGGATATACATATATATTTTTAGATGGAGTCACACCATACAGCCCAGGGGATTAGAACGTCTTATCTAAACTAGGTACTCTCTTTTTCACAGAAATCTGTTTCTGCCTCTACCCCTCAAGCATCAGGATTAAAGGCCTACACTATCAGCACTGGTCTATATGACACGTTGAGAACACGCCACCTTGTTAGTGGGCATTTTTCCCACCTGCCAGTTCCCAAATAAACTACACAGAGACTCAATATTAATTGTAATATTCAGCTGATAGCTCAGGCTTGTTATTAGCTAACCCTTACATTTTAAATTAAGTTATATTTCTGTACCCTCTACCACATGGTGGTTCTTTCTTTCATAAGGGCACATTTATCTTGTTTTTCTTTGTGTCTGTTTATGACTCCTGAGACTCCACCCTTTTTCCAAGTGTCCTGTCTTGCCCTCAAGTCTATAACTCCTGCCTAGTATACCAGCCAGTCACCTCTTTTTATTAAGCCAATCAGAAGGCACCTTGTCAAAGACATATCTTCTCATTGTCAAAACTCACTGAGAGAAGTGAGTTTTTCAGGCATTAATAAAAAGTAATTAGAAGAGTGAAGGACTACAGAACCCCAGCCCTGATGAAGGTGATAGGAATAACTGGCCTGGTCATCCTTAGTATAATTTCCTATCTACTTACCAACCACAAAGTCACAGCTAGACTACTTAGTGATATTGATCATATTTTCCTTACAAAAGACAACAAATTCAAAGGAAATAAAACTGTAAGGAAAAATCTCTGAGTGCTATTGGAGTGTATTTGTTGTTCTTTATTGGTTTGGGGGAAAGCTAAGATTGCATATTACTGATAAGCCACTGTAAGCAAATTTTGATTTCCCCATGGGACCTGACTTTACCTTGTTATGTTGTTTCATTGTTTTGAGATTTTTTTTCTTATGGTTAACCAACCACCTCTTCATCTTCAGCACAAGTTCTTGCAGCAAGTGGCTTCCAGTGTTATTTTTAGCGTGTCTACTTGAGTGGAGAGTAACTGGGAATTTCTGCCTGCTGCCTGAATACACTTCCCTGCAGAGCATAAAAGTAAGCACTTACACTAGGGCCTTTCATTTGCCTGAGGAGAGCGCTGCAAACATAGCACAGGTGGCTACAATTTTACACTGCATGAAGGAAAACGCTATTTTCCTTCCCCCTTCCCTTTTTGTTCAGCTGTTTTCAACCCATAAAGCAGAGAGTTGGAGCATGCAATGCTTAAATTGATCAACTGATGTAAAGTCTCTTCAAAAACAAATCTAATTTGTTTGTAATCAAAATGTAAAATTGTTGGTGAAGACGAGCAATTCCTAAACACAGGAGTCAAGTTCACACAAACGTGACAACATTGTCCACTATTATTTGTTGCAAGCACATTTTTATCTTAGTCTATCATTTTGATTGCTATAAGAATGTGTTGTTTTTCTAAAAACAGTCCATACTTGAGGTACAGTTTTTGTCGATTTTAAGTTAGAGTCTGCTCTTATAGAGTACTCTCTGATTATTGTTATTATTTTATGTATATAAGATCTGTGGGGTGGGAAGGGAATGAGCATGCCATGGGGAGGAGAGAAGACAACTTTGTGTGTTCCGTTCTCTGCCTACAACTTTATGTCATTTCTGGGAACGTATTTCAAGTTGCCAGACTTGCATGGCAAATGCTTGGTGGTATTTGTAAGGCCACCAAAGAGTTCTATATCTCCCTATTTTGAAATTAACTGATTGAAACTGATATTTTCTAATTTCAAATATTATAATGCTTTGGTAAATCTCTGAAGCAACAGTGTACTGGAAGCTGTAAAGAAATATGGAATATAATTGATAAATATATGAATGCCGATAAGTCTATTGATAGTCTTGCATCTATTTAAAGGCAGTTTAATATAAGAAACATAATCTCTTTAATTGACGATGTTGCCAAGGCAAACAAATGAGTGAATATGACCTCCAAGCAAGTGCCATCACAATTGTTGAACCAACACAGTTACAGTTAAATAAAAGAAGTTAACTTTATATTTCAAAACACAGACATAATAGCTCAAAGTAATCTGTAATAAGCAGAGTTCTTATAAATCATGTTAGAATGCAAAAAAATAAGTTAATCTTTATGTATTAAGCTATTTCACTCTTTAGTAATTTTAAATGTATGTCCAGTAAAGGACCAATGCAGAAGATGGAAATGATAGCCCTAATTGAATAAGAAAACCTGTCACTAAGTCTTAAAATTTTTTTTTAAAGTTAAAAATTCCTTAATTTTTTATTCCTGGTACCACTACCACAATTTACAGGGCAATATACCTGATGTAATGAAAAGAAAAGGAAAAAGACAAAGCTACAACAGATAAAAGACCTCAGGAATGCACACCTAATTGACACTACATTGCATTAATCAATAGCTGCACTTTTTGCAACTGTGGCTCTGACAGTCCTGAACAAGGGCCTCCTGTTTAAGCTGCGATAACTTTTCTGACTGTGGATTATCGCTCCTTCTGGGGCAGATTTTTACAGCTCCTCTAATGCATTTAGGACGACTGTCTCAAAGTAACCTGCAGCATTCCTGACAACTCCTCGCTCTCTCTCCTGCTAAGACTGTAGCCCTTTTATGCTGGTTTTTTTTTTTTTTAAAAAAAACCTTCTGCTACCATATCCACCACTTCCACCACCAGCTCCATAGCCACGAACATAGGGACTTCCTGAGCTTCTTCCACCAAAACTGCCCCCTTTCATGGGTACATAATTTGATTGCTGTTGTCCACTATAATTTCCAAAGTCATTATAGTTCCCACCACCATCACCATAGTTACCTCCACCAAAATTTCCTCCTTCATTGTAACCGTCATATCCTCCACCACCACCACCACCATATCCACCACCCTGGTTTCCATAGCCTGGTCCACCACCACCATAGCCTCCTCTACTGCTGTAACCAGGACCACCACCATAGTTGCCACCATCACCTCCAAATCCATTATATCCACCATCACCACCTCTGTAACTACCTCTGCTGCCACCACCTCCACCACCATAGCCTCCTCTACTGCTGTAACCAGGACCACCACCATAGCTGCCACCATCACCTCCAAATACATTATATCCGCCATCACCACTTCCATAACTACCTCTGCTGCCACCACCTCCACCAACAAAGCCTCCTCCTCCACTAAAGTTTCCACCACAACCAAAATTACCTCCACCACCTCCAAAGTTTCCTCCACGACCCATAAGATTGCCAGATCCACCTCCACGGCCTCTCTGTGATCCAGCAGACTGCATCTCTTGTTTAGAAAGGGCCTTTTTCACTTCACAATTATGCCCATTAATAGTGTGGTATTTCTGAACAACAANCTGCTGCCACCACCTCCACCACCAAAGCCTCCTCCTCCACTAAAGTTTCCACCACGACAAAAATTACCTCCACCACCTCCAAAGTTCCCTCCACGACCCATAAGATTGCCAGATCCACCTCCACGGCCTCTCTGTGATCCAGCAGACTGCATCTCTTGTTTAGAAAGGGCCTTTTTCACTTCACAATTATGCCCATTAATAGTGTGGTATTTCTGAACAACAATTTTATCAACTGTGTCATGGCAATCAAACGTCACAAAAGCAAATCCTCTCTTTTTCCCACTCTGCCTATCTTCCATAACTTCTGTAGTTTCAATCTTGCCATACTTTTTAAAGTATTCTCTCAGGTTATACTCTTCCGTATCCTCTTTAATAACACCAACAAAGATTTTCTTCACTGTTAAATGGGCACCAGGCTTTACAGAGTCCTCTTTAGAGAAGGCTCTCTTGGGTTCCACCACACGCCCATCAACTTTGTGTGGCCCAGCACACATTGCAGCATCCACCTCTTCAACACAAGAGTAGGTCACAAAACCAAAGCCCCTGGAACATTTTGTTTGGGGATCTCTCATTACCACACAGTCTGTAAGAGTGCCCCATTTCTCAAAATGCTCTCTTAAGCTATCGTCTGTGGTTTCAAAGCTCAGACCACCAATAAATAGTTTCCTCAACTGTTCTGGTTCCTTTGGATCATAACCCTCCTTCCCCCAGCGGCAGCGGCAAAGGCCAGAGTCAGGCTGGGGGCGACTGGGCAGAGGTTTTACCTCCATTTAAAGATCGGACTCGCCTCTTCCAACTCGAGTTCAATATCTAAGTCTTAAAATTTTAAAAATTTAAATTAAATTCTACCAAAAAGAACATAAACAAATGGAGAGAGGTTCATTGTCTACTTTTTGGCAAAATAAATATAATTAAATTGCATTGATATTTAGTAACTTGACTAGCATAAACTTGAAAGAATAATGATTTCAATCACTGAATAAAATTTGGACCAAGTGAATGACTAATACCTTGTTAATGCAAAGGCACAATAATATATTCATTTGAAGAAATCTGTAAATCTAATGTAAATTTGTACACATACCAAATGATGCAACAATGCACTCTTAGATATTTGCCTATATGACAATAAGAAGTTAAGACACACATATATAAACATTTTAGTAAAATTGTCATAAGAGACTTAATAAGTCATAAGAGAAAATAAGGGTAACAATAATTTAAATATGACTATAAATGTTAAAACATATATGGATCAGAGCATATATTGCAATGAAATAGTACGCAGCAATAGACAGAGTGCACCAGTATAGAATAGTAACATGGAAGTTTCCTTTAACATTATTTTAAAAAGAAACCAATTTCAAACATCGTAGGCCTTTTGATAACGTTTATGTTTATGTCCTGTATTTGTCACCTCCCTCCCATCTCTGATTTTCCTCCACATGCTCTCTACAACCTTTAAAATTCAAAAGTTCTTTTCCAAATTTATTATTACCTGGTATGCATATGTGTGTTAATATAAATTAACATAGATTTATAAGCTTCTGAGTCCATTTAGTGATACTGGTATGTGTATGTGCTTAGGGCTGACCACTTGGCACTTGCCCTTGAGTAAGACTGGTTCCTCTTACAGACATTGATAGCCTGTGGCTCTTCATTTTTCTCAGGGTTCTGTGAGATTTCCTCCAATTGTATCGTCATTGCTAGGGTTTTGTTTCACAAGGAACTGTGGAAATCATGAGTGTACATTGCCTGTCACATCTAGAAGACACAACTTTTAAGAAAATAGCCTGGTTCACTATCTTGCCATATCCCTCTTCTGTGATGTTCCCTGAGCTTTAGGTGAGGGGTTTGTGCTGTGGATGTATCAACAGGGGATGGACCCCTAATATACCAGGTCTTTTGAAGAGGTAAAACTGTCTCGGTGAATAATAATGGATCAGTGGTTCCTGTGGACTGAGGCTGACAGAACTGATGAGCTGCTGAGGCCAGAGAGAACTATCGGGTGCCACAGAAGTATGCTCTCTCTGTGTCGTGAATATGGTGGCAATTACTACTTCCATATTTCAGAACTCACCTTGTCACTTATTAATTTATGAAGCCTACTGCAGAAAAATTGCCCCAAAAAGATTTATCTTCTGTTTCAATTTGATACGAAGCTTGCCTAAATCAGTTCTTTTCTTAATTTTTTCCCATGATTTAAGGAAGGGTATTAACAAAATTGCCGTGAGATTACTAACAACACTAATAAATTCTTCATTGGAGTTCACTTTTCTCTGCAGATGCTATGTAAGCATCTAAGCTGAATAAATTGAAGAGCGAAATTTAACCAAAACTAAAATCTTTTTATCCCCAAGAAACATTTATCACACGAGTGCACATAAAATACATGTGTCTCATGTGCAAATTTGCATATAAAGTGCTCTGAGGAAATTAGAAACCATATGGTCTTTTCCCTTTTTTATTGTCTAAGAAATGCTAAATCCAAATAACCTGGCATGATTCTTCTAGTTTGACTCTTTTTAGTGGCTTTTACTGTCAGGCAGATGGGAGCTTCTAGTCATTTATTGAAATTACACTTGTATATGTTGTTAGAATGGTTTATATTTATTCATGAAAATAAAATTTTGAGAATTGGCCTTTAAAATCAACAAAACCTATCTGTCACAGACTTGAGTAACAACTGTACCTGTCACTTTAAAATCACTTTGAAATATGTGGCATCATGGATCTGCCTGGTGAGTATTCTGATCCTCGGGGTTTTCAGGATGCTGTTGTAAGTTCTGCATCATAGAAAGTAGAGACTTAACATAGGAATTTATTTAAATGGAGAGAAGAATGTGATGTTTGACTAATCTCTTCTGAACTGGGTAAAATCTAAGTGAAAAAAAAAACATATCTATCATCAATTAAAAAATGAGTTCATGTCGAGGGCTGTCGAACTGGCACAGCAGCTCCGAACAGTGACTGCTCTTCCAGAGAAACTGTCTTGGGTTTCCAGCACCCACATGGTTGCTAACAACCATGTGTACCTCCCATTTCAGAGGATCCCACCCTCTTCTGTGACACTCACTTGCACTTGGTGCACAGACATACTTGCAGGCAAACCATCTACACAGAAAACAAATAAACAAACAAGTAAGTAAATAAAAATTCAACCAAAGTATAATTTGAAAATCTGTACTTGTGGCTACTCTTTAAACATCAGTTTGTGCATTAGCAAACTGAGCCAGACACCTGCATCTAAAGGGCCACATTAGACACTTCATTGGTTGATTACAAAACATACACATAACAACAATTAAAGAAAAAGAATCAATGGATTTGAAAAAGACCAAGGTAATGGGTACAAGGAGGGCTTGAAAGGAGGAAAAGGAAAGAGGAATTGATGTGATAATATTTTAATACCAAAAAATAAAAATCTATTTAAATTTTTCTTTCATGTATTTATCCATGAGAAATTGATATTATGAATCTAAAGAAATTTAAAAAATGGTAAAGTTTACATGTTTTAAATAATTTCAAAGAGAAAAGCATACTTTTTTAGTTATTTGGGTTCCTGTTACACCTTTTAGGTTTGTGTTTGCAGACCTGGAGGTGATTATGATCATTTTATCAGGAACATTTTGACACACTGAATGTTTTATCTGAAGTGTACAAATATATCCCATCACTCAATGCATGAGTTCAAGTGGGTACAAGCATAGAAATATGTACCCTGAAATCATCCTTGGTACTGAAAGTCAAACTTTTAGTTAGTTTCAAAGACACGGATTATAAAAATAAAGTAGAAATTGAACTTTTTGGCATCCAAAACTATTAAACATCAAAATAATTTAAGTAAAACTTGTTGTTATCATTTATTTGTTTGTCTTTTTTTCATTCATTTTGGGAATTGAACACAGGATATCATCACATGTACTAGCTAGCACTCTACCCCTGTAGATAAAACTCCACCAGAACTCTAGAATCTCCTGAGAAATGTGAATCTCTGCAGATTGTTTGCCAACTATACTGAACAGGTGTCTGAAAAAGAAATGGTAGTCTGTGTGGAGCAACATATTTCTCCTGTGTGGCTACTATTACAGGACAGCTCGGTTTCTCCCTTGTGTCTGCCCCAGCTCTGTACCCTGCCTCTCGGTTTATCTCTCTACTGTGTCTGCCAGGAAGAAACACAATGCTGCAGGTGTCCCTAATTGACTATATGTGCAGACGCCATCACTGTGTCACTGTTTTCGTGTTTCTCGATTCCCATATTATTCCTGATTTATTACACATTATAACTCTCCAATAGTTATTTAATGCTGAAATTGTGGTCCTTAAGCATATATGAAAAAAAAGAGGTGGAGTCTAACAGTGTGAAGAGACAAAACTGCTAGGAGAGATTTTTCAAAGCCATTCTCATACCTTGAAACATCAAATATGTCCTAAAATCATTTTCATTAACTAGTGATGAAACAGCAAAAGAGAGTTTGACCAGATAGGAAAAGATCAGCTTCCTATCATGGACTCTTTGCCTTTATCTACATCATCCTGCTAAAGCAAATTAAGATTCACAATTCCAAACTCCTGAAATAAAATTGGTTTCCCATTACATATTGCATGGGGGAACAGTATGAGAAATTTACAAGTGGCTTTTTTTTTGCTGTTTATCCCATATACAATTTGTATGCATTTCAAAATTCATGAGAAATAATAGCATTTCTAAACCTCGTATATAACATTTGCAGAGGCTTTACTCTTGCTGACATTTTATTGGTATACCTGCTTTCTTGGTGTGTTTTTGCAATTTAATGAACAAATTAATTTTTAAAAATTCTTCCCTGGTAGCAGTCATGTAGCATTCTTAATTAATTCTCATCTCTCTCTCTCTCTCTCTCTCTCTCTCTCTCTCTCTCTCTCTCTCTCTCTCTCTGTGTGTGTGTGTGTGTGTGTGTGTGTGTGTGTGTGTTTCTCACTATTTTCTGTGCACATGAGAAGTTTTGGTGTTACAGAAAGCCGTATATTTCTGCTATCTCTGTTGACGTAAATGTTCTGTGCTTTTACGTATTCAATGACCTGATTTTTCCCCCCAGTTCCTTATTTTGGTTTGTTTTGATACTTCCCCACACTACTGAAAATACATCTCATGACCCTACTGAATTTAAATATAGTGAGATTTCACAGGGACTGCTCTCTCTCTTTCCTCTTTCCTCTATGTATGTGTGCATCTCTGTGATTCTGTTGTGTTTCTATCTCCCTTTTCCTTTTTCCTCATTTCTTCTGCTGCATTCTTTCCCTCTCTTTTCTATCTCTCTCCTGTTCTGTATCTCTCCTTCCAATCTCCACCTAAGAGTTTTAACAAATTATTTTTATCATGTGAGCAAGCCAACTCTGTGTCCATTCCAGAAAGCACATGGAGGATGAAAAATGATTAGAATAATTTAGCCTTTTCCCTTCTAGAGAGGATTTCCAGTTTGGTTCTTATAGTTGCTTTACTTATAGATAACATTGGTTCTTGCATAAAAGACTATGCGTGTTTATCAGAAGAGCCTACAGGCTTTTCCCCAGTCTTAATCAACTCTAGTAGCTGCTGTGGACATTCACAAAGTTAATGATAATGTAAGTTTTTCTATATCCATCCACTGCTGTCCATAACTTATTATCATGATCTGAAGGCTAAAATGATCAGGAAATAAATATGATAAATATACAGTAATTTTACAATGCATGCTAATTTATGCAGATAAGGATGAATGAGTGGCAATAATAGCAAATGGTTAGGTATTTACTAAAATAAATAGAGCTATGAACTTCACACAGACTTTCTAAATCCACGTGTGCCAATAATAGCGTGCAGGTAGTTTTTTTTTTATCTCCATTCTAGAGATAAATAATTCCCAAGCTACATGTTAAAGACTAGTTTTAAATAGCAAGTTTTGAAGATGACTATATCCTCGTAAAAGTAAGTATTGACTCAGTTGTGTTTTGTTTGTTAAATGTCCTTTCCTTTCTACTTCTCTTGTGGAGGTGCAGGTAGTTAATACAAGAATATAACCACCAGGACTAAAAAAAGACAAGCAAGAAACATGGCAAACTTGGAAGGCTCAGACTGGCTCTTTCAAGCCTACCAACTGTTCTAATTGTAATTGCCATAACAGCTGGCATTAGTTAACTGCTTAGGAAATCATCATCACCTTCAGAGAGTCACTATTATGGCACTGGAGAGGAGACAAAGGGTCAGAATGCTAATCACCTTTGCTAGACTCTAGACTCGGATGTTTTATTTGTGATGCTTTTGATTATTTGTTGGTGTGAGATGTGTGAAGGATAATTAAATTGTGTCCTGTGAAAGCTGGAGACCTTCTATTCATGTAAATCATTAACACAAGGTAGAACGAACAACGAACATGCCATTTATTTTTCTAATTGCTTAAATTTTCAGAAGTTTATTTATTTTCTAGTATTACTTTCTAAATCAATGCTTTTAATTGTCATGAGTTTAAGAAAATCTACCTCTTACATTATATGTTTTAGGAACTTAATGACGGCACTGCTTATATGAAGAGCGATTTATGCAAATGATTCAAATGAAGCCTATGAGCTTCCTGAAGCTTGAGAAAAGTTTGTAATTAGCAAATTAGCATTTGAAAAAGATATTTTGAATATGCATAGTAGAAAATTCTGCTTAACTTGTGGGGTGTGTTCAAAATGATTATTTCAGAATTCAGGCATACACATCCATTAACATGTAAGTATTTGAAGACTTAATGGTATAGCCTAGTTATAGCCAGTTCTCCCTCTCTTTACCAAACCTGCACACACACACACACACACACACACACACACACACACACACACACACGGACACACATAGTTTTGGTAAAGAGCTGAAAGGTTATGTAATTAATTTTGAATATATATATATATATATATATATATAAACAGTTGTAGTGAAGCCCTCTTCACACGTTGATGTAGTATCTTCCTAAATTTTCTTATAAACACAAAATTAAATATTACTATTTATCATTATTTCAGTACGAAATTTTTAAAAAAAACTGTTGAAAATAATCAGAGCTTCAGCATTTCTCTTTCTAATAGAATATCTGCTCTGTGTCAGATGCTGGAATTGGCACGTTGTTAACATTTCTGTGAGATTGCACTATAGGAGTGCTTACAGACACTACACTATTCAAAAGTACATATGAGCACTTAAATAATACTGTGAGGTATTTTATTCAATGTGAAGTGTATTTTCTTAACCATTGCTTCATGTAGATCACGCCCTTTCTCTCTCTAAGGAATTCAAAAAGTCTTGGTTAATTCCCACACATGATCTTGTCTCCAGTCTAGAACATGTCTCTCACTTTCCGTGACTTCTTATCTGATCTATATTTACCCATATGATGGTTAAACTTTATTCAATCACCATCCAAATGTTTAGATGAATAATACTTTAGTTATATGACCTGAATTGACTTATTCAGGTCACATGGAGTTATCCCTTTTTGAATTCATACTTTGTTTCTAGTTGGTACATTTCCTACCTAACAGCTATCCACAGATTCTAGCAAATTTAAAACCATAGCAGATAAATCATTGAACCATTGTCTTTCTACCTAGAAAAGAAAATCCAGTCATTCTACTGTTCCTTCAGCCTACCAAAACCATGAAGCAGTCAGGGATGGAATAATTGACTTGGATTCATTTCTAGGATCACAAGTCCCTTCACCAAGTAGAGAAAAGGAATGATCTGATCTATAATTCTAACAAAATGGTAAATAGTTCCCACACAAGTTTGGTTATGACACATTGTATAATAGAAGATAACGAAGTAATCCAATAGGGAACCTCACAGATCCTATGAGTTTATGTTTTTAAGGATCCCACATTTTGTCATCATCATAGTCAGGTCTAATTTTAAAATTTCAGTGTTGTTCATTTTCCTTTTGGTGTCTTTGCATCTTTCAGTCTGTGTGTCTGTTACTCTGTCTTTTTAATTGGTTGACATTCCTTTGTCTCAAATATGACTGAATACAGGTTTAAAAGTATTCTACCCCACAAAATAAGAATTTCCTCTTTAGAGCCTCTCCCATTCTTAGGGGTTTATTTTTGCTTTTATTTAAAAAAAATCTACATTACTCTGCTTAAAATTTTAAAAAAGTGAGAAAAAGTGAAAGAAAGAAAGAAAGAAAGAAAGAAAGAAAGAAAAGATAAAAGAATGGAGAGATAGTTCAATATTTAAGGCCACTTAACTGTTCTTATGAGGACTGAAATTTGGTTTCTAGCACCCATGGGTGACTCAACCTCCTGTAACACTAGCTTTAGGGATTATCATGTCCTTTTCTAGACTCCTAGGATACATGGGTGTGTACAAGCACTCATGTGTGCTCAGAGAGAGAGAGGTCTTAAACTATCTTGCCTAAATTATTTTTTAATTAATTTAGTTAATTCCGTGGCAATATGATTTTCAATACCATCTTATGTTCTGAAGACTGCAAGAGGGTTGTTGCTGATAACTAAGTGCCAATGGAGACGAAATTTGAGTGATAAAGATTTTTCATGAACTCTTTTTGCAGAGAGTTTATTCTTTGGTCTCCAATTTTCTTCAGGCTTTTACTACTCTTATTACAGATAGAAATATATAAAAAATAATGATAAAAATTTCTTTCTGTCGTTTAGGGATAAAAACATTTGAAAGATTATGGAAAACAAATGTATTGGACACACACAAAAATCCATACTTTGTAAAAATATCTTTAGTGCCAAATAGTAAATTTATAATGCACTTAAGAAAAGCAACACATATCATTGCTGGCAAATCATAAACTTAAATCTAATACTTTATTATAGCATTATTTGATCTGAGTTATTCTTAAGCTTAAAATATGGTATGGTAATCAAAAATATTGGAAATCTAGATAGCAATTAATTTAGAAATGTCTTATGAAATGTCATTTAACTATTAATAATGACTACTTGTGTACAAATACAAGCTTTGGAAAATCTTTAAAGCACAATAAATTTGTAGTAAGTAAAGATACCGTTAAACTGTGTTATGGTGGAGATGTTTATGTCTTTGTCTATTTAAGTTGCTGCTTTAAGCTCAAGATATTTTAGATTATAATTAGGGTGAGTTGAAATGAATTTTTTAAAAAAATTCAGATTTAAAGTAGTATTCATATCTTATCTATTAATACTAATTTATTGATCTATGCTGTAAATAATTGATGAGTGTTGAGCTGTACCTTGAACAATCAGGAAAAGACCTATAAAATATGGTGTGTGAATAGGAAATGAAAATCTCTAATTGCGTATATGTTTAAGCAAGAGAATTGAAGATGATAACCCCCTTTTTTCCCATTTAGCAAAGCATGAAAGAGCAAAATAAATTCAAAACTTTATTAATTGCTTTCACACACCATGGCAGAGCACCTGCACTCTGCAGCACATGCATTGGAGCAGATGGATTGCTGAATGGGATAGCAATGACTTGCAGAATGTTTGTTTTAAGAGTAAGCTGGCTTCTGAGCAAAGGACAAGTGAAGTCTACAACTTGAAAGGCTTTTTATATTTACAAATACTGCAAAAGCATATCTTTGTCTCTAAGGTGAAAATAGATATATCAACCCATCTATAAAACCATGTAACTGATATTTCACTCATGAATACAGTCTGTATATATTTTAATTTTGCTGTATTCATTTCCATCTTTTGTACTTACCTGAATACCCCACAAATGAAGGAAATCTAGCCTTTACCAAGTATAAGAGTTTTCTGAACTCTGATTTTTGAAGTCCTTGAGTATGACCTATTCCGTATGTGAAACAAGATTCAATTAAAAAAAAAAACTGAGGTTATCTTTTTGTCTAGGAAATTTTCACTTGTCATTCAATTCAGATTCAGTTCTGTACTTTCCTTGACATGTTCAGGTCACTACTATAATAGCTAGTTTTCGTGCATGTAGTCTTTTGGATTCATATATATTGTAACAAATATTCACTTTACATGCTCTAGATGGTTCTAAAAGTTCACCTATAAAGTACATTTTATTTCAAATTTATGGTTTATTATTGCTCATAGTATATATGTGTGTGTGTGTGTGTGTGTGTTAATAAACAGCAAACTACAATTGGAGTGCTAATATGACTTAGTGATTTGATAATTTTGCTCATATATGTATTGTTAAATATGGATGCTTTTGATACAAAAAATGACAAACCTAAATAATCTGAAAAGACAATATGGCTTACAAATTCTAAATTATTTACTACCAAGTCTTTACAAAATTGTCCAATCTTAAAAGAGTAGTACATTATATGAACTTGAGCAAGTGTTCTCAGCCTTTCTGAGCAGGAGTTTCTTCCATAAAGTAGGCATAATGGTCATTCCTATCCATATATCTTTAGATATGAGGAACAGATATGATTGTTATTCAAGGTGGCAGTTACAGTGAAGGTATACAACTTTGATTAAGTGGAATAAGCAGTCTCTTAAATTCTGGAACGTTATCCAACATTACCATCCGTTCCCTTATTTTCTAAGTCATGGCTCATAAGTCAACTGGACAGTAAATAGAATCAACTAGAGGCCAACTCAAGATGATAGCCTTGAAGAATTATCTAGATTATGTTAACTATGGTGGGAGAGCCGTTTTAACTGCGGTGGCTCTTTTAGAAGACCTGGAATAAATACAAGAAGGAAGGTAGCTACAAGCACATTCATTATTGCTCTCTATTTCCTCACTAGAATTTCACTGTGACCAACTGCTCTAAGTCCCTGCCACCAGGGCTCCACAAGTATGCCTCCATGATGGACTGTACCTTCAAACTGTGAGCCAAAGAAAAACAACACACACGAGCAATGCAACCAAAAACAGAAAATCAAAACAAACCAAAAAAAAAACCTCTTCTATCTTTAAATTGCTTTACCATAGTATTTTATTACAGCAACAGAATAAGTAACCAAAAATCTCAGGAACTTTTTTTGTATGGTTTTTGGATCATGATGGTAGACTTTGAGGATAGATGCCATCAGAATATGAAAATTTACTTTCTTGTTTCCTATAAGAAGAAGATATTTGATGAACAATGGTAACTCTCATCCTCTCTTTATCTGAAAAAGTAGCATTGATGATGTTAATATTAAAATATACTTTATACAACTTGTATCCTCTTAAAGGTCCATTTAAACAGAAATAGGAAAAATGTAAGTATTTATATCAAAAGCTTTCATACATTGTTGAACTTACTTAACTATGATGCCTCCAAGTTTGGGTCATGGACATGTGGAATTATGTAGCCTTGGGGTATCAAAATTAGCCCTCTTACATCAAGTATTTCCACCATGTGCCATCACGGATGACTCTTCCAGGCACTGTGGCCAAAGAGCAGAACAGTGGCATTGTTTATAATTCTACCAGCTGAAATATAACTTTATAAGAGTAAAGTATCTCTTGTAGTGCGTATGTTTCTGAGTAGGAGCAGGACAATAAAAAAAGAAATGTTAGGGCAGGGGACCCATCAATTAGAGAATTCCATCTAATGTTGGTTATACTCATCTCTTCACTTCCTACAAATTTACTCACTTGAGCCTTTAAATTTTGTGTAGTTAAAAATGACAAGAGCAGGACGGGAGATCTCTCAGTCAATATACTGCTTGCCACCTAAGCAAGAGGATTTAATATAGATCTCTAGCATGCACTGAAACGTCAGGTATCGCTATGCACTATGTGTGCCTTACATCCACCAATGCTTATAAATCTTTGGGGGTTGCTGGATAGGTCTGGCCAAATCAGGTAGAGTCTAGCTGCCAGATGGAGGTGCAGTGAGAGACTGTCTCAAATTATTGCAATAAGAAGAATATAAAAAAAAGTAAGGTGTAGAGTAGTTGAGGCAAGCACCTGATGTCAACTCTGACAACATGCCATCATGCACAAATAAATGCACACCTCTACAGGATCACACAAGAGAACAACTACACATGTATACAGGCAGGGAGACACACCCTACTACAATGAAAGGAAGAAAGCAGAGAGAAGGAAAGACATAACAAAAGCAGTTAATTTCAACTGGGTGTCTTACTCTCAGAATCATAAATAAAATCCCTTCTATCTGACACATCATTCTTGCACTTAAACTCACATCTCCCCACCATACTATACAACTGACTATTCCCCTCCATACACATATGAGCAGACAAATGTGAATTGTTAATGAGGATGGCATGCTTACTTTGACCCACCTAGTTTCCATGGAGTTCCTTGGTTTTTTTAAAGTAGTAGTGGATTTGTGTGTTTGTGTGTGTGTGTGTGTGTGTGTGTGTGTTGTTTTGGTTTGGTTTTGGTTTTCTGAGACAGGGTTTTTTGTAGCGTTGGGACTGTTCTCACACTAGCTCTTGTAGACCAGGCTGGTCTAGAGCTAACAAAGATCTGCCTGCCTCTGCCCCCCAAGTGCTGGGATTAAAAGCATGAGCCACTACCACCCTGCAGAAGTAGTGGGGCTTTGTTGCTGTTATTGTTTGTTTTTAATTAAAAAATCTTGATGCCCCCACTTTGTTCCCTTGGGGTGCTGTTCCCTCCCCTGCCTTCATTCTCTGGTAGCAATGGTCACTGGAAGGTCCCATGAAGTCCTGACTGTCCCATGTGATTCCAAGATCAATTTGTTTGCTTTTGTCCTTCCAAACTAGCAAGTATTTGGAACTAAGGGGGACAAAACACACACACACACACACACACCAACGGTTGCTCTTACGTTAAAAGACCTTGAATATTGAAAAGTATCATATATTTTAATTTTTACATGAGGTATTTCCTTCTGTGTTTAAGTAGTTTATGCTGTCTTAGGGCACACAGATCATATCCATAAAATTATAGGCTGTGCAAGTTCAGAGTTTAGTTTCTCATTCACATGTGCATCACTGTTTTCCTGAGGATTTTGCATGCAGAATGAACATAAGGTACAAAATGTCATAGTGACCTAGCTTTACTATCAATAATGGGGCCTTGACCCTAATCAAAGAACTCCATACGAGTAAGAAAGGGCTACCGAGAGCAGGAGGAATAATAGTCTTTCCCAGGGAGGATACTCCAAATTGGTTATCAAATACCAAGTGGTCAGCCATGATATCACATACCTGTGAGGCTGTTCAGTGACTCTATACAGACTACGCATGTAGTATTTCCATATTTAGAAGTATACATATGCATATGTATAATGTATATTTCTGTGTGTATTATTGTGTGATTTTTGTATAACAGTAGTTAAAGACAATGGTCATACATTTGAGAGGAGCTGCATGAGAAAGTTTAGAAAAAGGAAAGGGAAGCAGGAAATGTCATTGCAACTAAATTTTAAAAGTGTATTGCATCGTAAGTTTTAAATTTTTTTAGATCATATTCTAGTGGTAGACGACCAAAATGAATCAAAGTTATAAGTAGAAAATTAGTTTTCCTTCAAACTCTAATTCCCAAGAAAGCAAAATTTTCTCTCTCATACCCTTTCTGAAAATGGTTATTAAAAACTGTGAATAATATACTTACATATATAGCTTTGTGCTCTGTAAAATGATGTAAAAGAGATTATCATCAATATTCTCTTCTATTTACTTACAATAACAATTCATCTTGAACAGTTTTCATGTTGAATAATAAAATGCGTTAGAAATACTCTAAGAAGTGAGGGCAGCAGAGAAAGGACACAGTGGAGCAGTTCCCCTTTTGAAATAGCTTTCCGAACTCTATGAAGAACGTTTCCTTTGTATCATCAGGCTGAAATGATTTGTTTGTCATTTTTGTAACTTCAAGAGAGATTCTTTTCTAAATCTATATTTATGTTTGGGACTATACTGAAAACTGTTTTACAGTTTATCTGCTGTGGCTCTCTTTATCCTACACATAACTGCATTGGATAAATATTTAGTCTGTTGTTCTTGAAGTCTGCTTTGAAAAAGTATGCAGAGCAGTGTCACATTCTTCCTATGTGTCTTCTACATTCTGGCCTGGGGACTTGATACGTTGTAGTTTAGAACTTAGGCCTGGTGTTGGGTAATACACTGCTGAGATGAACACACAAACGGCCTCACTCTTGATTCCTTTGGACACATGAAAGACAACTTGAAATTCTTAAGAGATTAAAAGTGGAGGTTGCCATCCACTGAGGCCTCCTTTGAAAGGAAGGCTTTCTATGACAAATCCCTCTGCTTATTAGACAAAGTGCAAAAACATTACATCTCGAGTTCATAAGCCATTGTTTTATGAAACTGATCCATTTTACAATCCCTTCTACTCTTAAATAAACCCATGAGAATTTGTTCAGTAGGATTATACATGCACACTGGAGCGCATGCTAGCTTACAAGCACACAAACACAGAGAGACATAGACACACACGAACACATACAGTGTGCACATGTGTATGTGTACTGGCATGTGTATACGTGTTCCCACTAGAGACTAGTGTTTTTTCAATGGAATTAAAGCAAACTTTTACAAATACTAAAAAAATGAAATGTTTTATTTCAAGATTTGCTGTCTTTGCAGATTTCTGACTAAACAGTTTGTAGTCCTTCAAGTTTATAACTACCTATACTTTTTAATTCACAATGGCCTCATGATATGGCATTGTGTTTGCATGAAAATGTGAAAAACACTTGAATAATGTTTGAAGTATACCATCCCTATAAATATTAGGAATAAATACTTCAATTTATTTTCATTTCAACAAATACCAGTGCATGTTATTTCCTTGCACATCTCCAGCCCATCACATTTCAAACTGTTCGCCACGTGAGAACAAAGGTGAGGAACACTCCCTCCCGTGCAGTGTGCCAGACTTGAGGAGAGTCCAAGTAGATGAGGATTATCAGAGATGCTCTCCACCTTCCTTAGGATGACATTCTAACAACCACTGCAGTTAAGGTCACTGATGGGATTTGATGCCTTATTTATCTTTTGTTATTTTTAGATTTTAAATTGAAAAAAAAATAATTCAAATATTTAAATTTTAAGTTATTTAAAAATAATTCATACTATTTTTATTTTGTACCGAATGGTTGTGATAGAATATTATTTAATATAATTAATAGTCATTGTTTTTTTGTTTTTTTTTTTTTTGGTTTTTCGAGACAGGGTTTCTCTGTGGCTTTGGAGCCTGTCTTGGAACTAGCTCTTGTAGACGAGGCTGGCCTCGAACTCACAGAGATCTGCCTGCCTCTGCCTCCCGAGTGCTGGGATTAAAGGCGTGCACCACCACCGCCCGGCAATAGTCATTGTTCTAAGGGAAATTCAAATTAAATTTTTAAAATTTTTGTTCATTCTTACATACCAACCACAGTTCACTCTTTCTCCCCTCCTCCCTTGTCTCTCCAACCCTTCCCCCCATCCACCCCTCTGAAAGAGTAAGGCCTCGTGGGAAGTCAACATCATAAGGAAGAATAGAGTTAAAAACAAACAAACAGAAACATATACATGCCCCAGACTAAAGTTCAGCAGCAATATTATGTGACACTGTCTTTCAGCTATTAGATCCTTAGTGAATGAAGCCCGGGTGGGTTAAAAGTGGTATCTCAGTGCACAGTGATCTAAGGTCATGAAAAACTCTGCTGTCTGACTTCTCGTTTATTATTATCATTTCTTTTTTATTTGTTTTGTTTCAGAAGGGCCTATCTTTGTACTGTGGGTAATGATAAATTTTGTGCCTTCTCTTTTTATTCTAAGATCAAATACAGACTGCAAAACTGACCGAGCATAAAATTGCTTTAATAAACTGAGGAGCTAGTTTAGAGTACAAGAATCAGAGAAAACTAATCCTTATTAGTAAAACTGTAGGAGAGAAGGATAATGCTAATGGACAGGAATGAAGTCACCCACACTGTTGACAGATGGAAGTGACCGACAGTACATCCCTGTAAAGCATTTCTGCACGTTCTGCTGGTGTGCCGGAAAGTACACATTTGGAAGAAGGCCCTGATTTTTCTGATTTTTTTTTGGACATATACTTGGAAAACTGCTATAGGTTTTGCGTCTCGTAGTAACTGCTGCTGCCAAGCAATTAGACTTCATTATGGCTGTGCTTATGCAATACTAATTAACAAGCCTGTTGTACTGCCTTTCTTATGTGATCATATGACAGCCCACAGGTCTGACACCCTCTGTGAACTAACAGCTGAGGAAATTGTCAACATGGCAGATTTTTTTTTTTTTAACAAAACACACCCAAACAGAAATGTAATCACACGTTTTGGGGCAACTGCAAGAACAGAATGTGTAATAGTGCTCTGCAATTAGTGGTTTGCATCCATTTGTCCTGGTTGATAAAATACAGGAGTCTGGAGACTATGCAAGCCTATGCATGCAAACGATTGTACCTTCGGTCAAGGTTTCAGAAGCATAACAGTAATGTAGTCTCATGGAGAAATACCATTTGCCAAAGCAATCAGATAGAGTAAAGCATTATCATAGAAAGTTCACAACGTCATTGTCAATATATCTGTATTTTCACTATGAACCTGTGTGTTCACTAATTATTTAACATGTACATGTTGTACATTGAAGAGTCTGGTCGTTGGTGATTTTTTAACTTGCTTTGTTTTACCTTGAGTCTGATAAGAATAGTGTGCTTACAAAGACGTGATCTTATCCCATATGGAAAATAGATTGTATTGTCAAAGTACTGAAGTTAGGGGAAGACAATACGGGCTCTACAAATTGATAAACAATTATTGACATACAATATAGAAAAAAGAGAGCTGATGATATGAGGTTGTCAGTAGAGATACGTTATGTGATTGTAATATACGTTAGAGAAAAGCTTGCTTACACTATAAATATTGAGAGAAAACACAAACTAAAATGAGTGTTGTAGACTAGAAACAGATGTCAGAATTTGTAGAATAATAATAAATAATTTCAAGATGTTTAGTAGTTTTATAAATAGCTATTTGCCATAAAAACCACATACGTTGATTGTCTGGCCAAAGCAAATGTAAGCTCTTTCATTTGGATTTTAGTTGCTAATATTAGCTGTTATATCAAACAGCAAATATATCTCTACTTCTATATGCATAAATATGAGGTACAGAATGAATGAATGAACATGAGTTTAAAGCGCTGCAGCCAAGTTCAAGAGGTCTCAAAAGTAGACTGGGAAAGTGTCTGTAATGATAAGGTAACAAACGGGAAGAGAGCTGCGATTAGAACAGGTACTGGAGTCAGGCTTGAGAGGAAAACTGCAGGGTTTATCTACAAGGTCAAAGGCTGTACTGAGTGAGGAGTATGGAATGGGTTACAAGTAGAATACAATGGGTCAGGTAGAAATCCAGATGGGTTAATAGATGGACAGACAAGAAGTTGAGTCAGTTGCATCAAAAGAAAGGGGCAATAATGAATCCCAGGTCACACATACCTACCATTACCCAATGATAGGTTCATCCATCATTGTGTTAGATGTCTATCGCTTTATGGGGTCCATTGAGGGAGATATACTTTCTGTGGTCTGGCACGTCGAAGTAAGTTCCTGGTTCCTTTGATGTAGCTGTAATACACCCTTGTACCTTCGGTTTCACTTCAGCCCAGCAAATGCATAGGGAGATGGGTCCCTTTCTCTTTCCAGAGATAATCACTTATCAGTCTGTACTAGATGATTGACAGATGGTACAGTTGCCGGATCTACCTAGGGATAGCAGGCATTCTTCTCCCTCAAAATGGAGGCAAAAGTTACTTGTAAATCAAGATTCAAGGGCAAAGCTTTACAAACCACTGTTTCATATAAAATAATTTAAAGTAGGACATAGACTGATCTCAGCAATTTCACAGGGAAACGCATGAGGCTAGAACAGTGGATTACATATTTTGATATCAAACTCAACAACCGAGTTTTTATCTTTGTTTCTTCTATAATCGCATGCATCTTAACACTAGAAATTTGCTGTTAATGGCTCAGGCTATATTTCAGGTTTGGAATGCCAGTCTGGGGAGTGTGTGAACATCCTTAGATCAGTTTATTGCTCAGAATGGAGAGAGAAAGTCGTTGTCTGGACAGATGGAAAAAGACTTGTGGTGAGTGAACCATGACTAAATCTTAAGGCTAAAGGTTAGTTGCTGCTCCCCTGGGATAAAGATAGGGGGGAGCTGGAAAGAAGCCTGTGCAACTTGAGACCTAAGTACCAGGAGGTCTAGTGTGGGTTTAAGGATTTGCTGAATAATAACAGGGAGCCGTTGGAGACTTTAGTGAACAGGATATCCCCTCATGATCATTTTTCATAGAAACTCTAAATACCCTTAACTTTTCTCGCATATTTCAATGTGATGCCCAGGATGGACCTCTAAACGAATAGGAATTCTTTGAAATCAAACTCCCAAACCTTCAATAACACCATCCCACATACACACTGGCATTACTACAACGTTGACAGATGTGTAAAAGACTAAAATATTTCTTTGAAAGTTACAAAATAAATGACCTGTGGGTTCCTCAGTCACTCAAGGTACAATGGGTTTTCACCTCAAGTGCACATGACTGCCTATTGGAACAAAGGAGAACAGGTGCGTTTAGAGGAAGAAATGTTATTATGTGGTTATGGACAATAACAAGCATGAGAACAGGCATTGAATGGATGCAGAACCTGAACATGGGGACCTGGAGAAAAAGTGAAGTTAGAGGAAGACATGTGGTTTTTGACGTTAGCAATAATGAGAAGAGGCATTGGGTGGATACCAAGGAACTTGCAAGCCATGTAGCAAATGAATGAGTCTATCAATGGAGAAGCTACCTACGAAGCCAGGACAGTAAGCCATTATTCAGCAAAGCTTCTTCAGCCGAATAATTAAGGGCATTAGGAAAATCAAAAAAAAAATCCATAGCAAAGTAAGGCCCTTTAAATATAGAACTCCATAGAAATTTAGAGGGCTCTGACATAGATGAAATGATTTCCTGAAGGCCAAAGTTATCAGATTTTATTTTATTTTTCCACTAAATTTCTGAGCTGGAAAAGACCCCCAGATCATCTAATTCAAATACCAGATTTAACAAACAAGAAAAAGAAGCAAAGTGATTTGAGAACAAGGGAAATGTTTTAGGACTGAGCCTTGAATACGGACTCTCTTCCTCAAAAGCATCACGACGCCTATGGAACAGGATCAAATATTAGAGGTAAAATTGCAGGTGTGGCAAGCTTGAGAACTCAGTCATGAATACTAAAAGAAGGTTATTGATAGTGGTGATATGCAGTGCTGACCTACGTGTCCCCAAACATCACCTGCCACCAGCATAAGAGCCAACAGAACCATTTTATTGTAATTTTAGAGTCACATTCAAATTCCTTTATTGGAGAAGAATTCACTATTCATTCATCCTTTTATGGACACCTCCCACATATGTTTCAATATCCTTAGTGCTCTGTTAAAAATAATAGAGCACAATGTGCCCTTAAAGTACATATTTATGGCACAAAGATAAGCATATGATCATAAGGAAACTTTGATTATAAAATTGGAATAAAATCTATTACAAGTCAGTACCGTGGGATATCTGTAGATGGAGAAGGTACCTTGGTGGTTGGATTGCTGGAATCAGGGCATTTTCTGGAAAAAATAGTATATGTTCCATATGATATATATATATATATATATATATATATATATATATATATAGAGAGAGAGAGAGATAAAGAAAGAGAGAGAGAGAATAATATGCAGAAAATAACTAAGGGAAGCAAGAGAAGAGAGGACCAAATAAACAGAATGAGCCTTGTTTGGATATAAAACATGTTTTGCAAGGAAAATTTGGAAGATACATTCTTCTTGTATCTGAAAACATTAAGTCTGAAATATTTGGCTTAATACTTTTAGTATAACATACAAATGAGAGCTGCAAATCTAAGGTTAGACTAAGTGTGAATGGGGCTTAGAGGAAAGACCATATGAGTAAAGATTATAAGACAGCTGGAAGGTATAGCAGAAAAATGACTGGCAAGTTCTACCGAATAGATGAAAGACGTAGGGAGGGAATGGAGACACCAACTTAAGTTGAAAACTTCTGAGGCTGGGCATGTGAAAGATAACGGGATCATAGAAATAAATACAGAATGTAACTATTTCCTGAACGCTCACCACAACCTTGTGTTTAGAATACAATACCTCATTTTCTTTTTCTCATCTAAGTGCACAAATTTGCAAGACGCATCATGCACTAAATTTGTAAAAAAGTGGAAACATATGCAAATGAGGCCATTTTAGTTTCAGAGGTCCAGAGTAATGTAATATATATATATATATATATATATATATATATATCAAGCTCAATAAACTTTATGGATGATATATCAGCACAGATTAATACTGTCATTCAAACTACAACTTTTGCCTAGACTTTTATTTTTCATTTGTAAGGCCTTTTGGTAAATTCCAGTGTGTGTGTGTGTGTGTGTAAATACACATTATATATATGCTAAGAAAGTTGGCTTAGCATTTAGAGCTAATAGACTCACAAGCAATCGATAGTACCTTTCAGTGTAGGTTCTCAGTGGATGGTTAACCCAGAGAGGCACTGTATTTTTTAACTTGATTTAATACAATGGAAAGTGCATAAATGTAGTATCCCAACCCATCTGTTCTCTCTGCTAATTTTGAATAGGTTATTTTAGTATTTGTTTTTTTTTTTTTGCAAATTTTATTTCTGTCTCTGCCATGCTACAAAAAATAATGACAGTAACAGGCTGAAAAAAAAAAAGAAAATGATTTTGTTGATACAAGGATTGGAACATGTAATGTAATAGACCTTGCAGTATTCCTGCTTAAGAGGAATTCCATCTGCGTGTAAAATTTGTTTTTGTGACACTTCATTAGAAATAAAACACATTAAATTTCCTTGCTTTGCTTTGTTTTATCTGTTAAAATTACAAATAATGCTTATCTCAAAAATCCCTTTATAGATGGGATTAAGAGGTAAAATATGAAGAAGTTTGGATTATTGAGGTGAACTGTTTTAAAATTAAGTAACAATAATACATGGCATTTTTAGTAGTGTGCCTTTTATTTATTTTTGAAATTATAATTTGATTACAGCATTTCCAGCTTTTTGTTTTCCTCCCTGTAAATTTTCCCACATAATCCTTTCTGTTTTCTTTTGGACTCTTTCCAGTAAGTGCTATTTCATGCACATATGTATATTATATATACATACATATGTTAATATATGTATACACATGCATATATATGCATATATATATGTTTATTTGTATATCAATATATATCCCCAAATATAACATATATGATCCATACAAATATACATGTATATTTGGGTGTCTTCTTCCCTGGGAAGGGCCACCTTTCATTTCCCAGTGTTACTTAATTTTCTGTAGTTTTCTGTATTGTAGTGTCCTCACGGGATTTTGCTAGTCCATTTTAACATGTTTGTTGGTGTCATCATTTTCAGCTCATGTTTAGGCAGTCATGTTGGTGAGACTTTAGGCATGTAGCTTCCGACATTCCTAGGAGATTCAGTCTCACAGAAACTTCCTGATCCTGACAAATGGCTTTTTAATATTACCGTATATGGGAGTTATTTCAAAGAATAGTAAAAATTTCTGAGGACAATTCTATTCATCCTTTCCAAAGGATTTCTAAAGAATGAAAGTTCTTACTATTATTACAGTTATTGTTGTCAGCAGAGGCTTTTATGGCAAGGGAGGCATCTTAAGATGTTATAATGCTGTCTCTAGAGAAATGGATTTGATATATGCCTAGATAATTAAAATCCCCAGTTTTTGTCACAAAGTCCATATAACCATGCAAGTTACTTGACCTTCCTTCATCACAGTGACCCTATCAACAAAATGAGAATAATAGTAGTATCTACCTCATAGTGTAATTTTAGAAATTAATAGAATTAATAATGTTCTGTATTACTTAGAATAGTGCTTGGTTAGTAGTGAACTTCTAATACTAGTTTAACTATTGTTCTTCTGACTAATTCATGACTTCTTTTTACTGAGTTTATTTGAGCATAATATTTTAAAATTTTATTTCAATATTCACCATTAAATAATTGTGACCCATATTAGGTAAACACATATAATCAGTTCTGCATATTTAATTTATTGTTTACATTAAAAATGTATAAAACTTAGAATTTTTAGTATGAAATTTAAGCACTAATAACAAATATCAAAACCTCCTCTCTATCATGTTCTTGTTTATTCTCTTATTGTGTGCAATTTTGCCATCAACCATAATTTCAGATAACTATTGGGAAATAAATTATCTTCTACATGATAAAAGCCAGAAGAATACATTAATAGATCTGAAATATGTACTTGGAATGCAGCAGCACCAGCTGGTTGTGACCTTTTTATTGAGAAAGTGACCCAGAAAACGATCACGGAAATTTCATCATTTATTTCCTCCCGCTTCACAACCAAAGTCTCAGATGACTTTAAATCCCACAGGATGAAGTTGGCTTTAGGTTGTGTATAAAACGCAAATTGAGGAAGGTGGTGTTTTCCTCCTGCTGCTCATATTTTTCTCACAGCTTCTAATAGAAACACACATACATGTTTTCTTTAAAACAGGAAATCATTTATAATTAAAATCCTATGGAATTTGGTTTGATAAGGCTTTATCAAATGCAAAGGCACACCTGGTTGATTCCCTGATAGAACATATTTGCTTCTGGGCATGAACATGCTATTGTCCTCCCATGCCATGTTCTCTGCACACAGATCCAATGCTCTAGAGATTACATTGTAATTAATTACATGAATTCAGTATTAATCTGGAAATTTTAATGCTTGACTGATTTTTTTTTTTGTTTGAATGGGCTATACAGTGTTTTGGAGGTACTCATTGAATAAATTGTTGAGTGAATGCAAAACAATACAAATTAAATAAATTCTCTCCAATAAAGGATGAAAGGCAATCCTGAACCTGAGTATTGCTCAGCAGTTAGGAGCACTTGGTACTTTTTAGATCCCAGCACTGATCAGGTGGCTCTTGACCACCTATATATCCACCTCCGTGTATCTGACACTCTTCTGGTATGGGTGGAGACCTGTATGCATATGGATACACAAGATCAGATTGTTTTTGATATCATATATATTCCAATGGGAAATACACTCTATATTTCCATCTAAATGTATATGCATACATTTATTTTTGCAGCTGATATTATAAAGCATATGCCATGTCAATTTTCATAGCCTACAATTGTGGCCTTTATAATGTTAATATGGGAAAAGAGAAGTAAGAAGTTGGTTGAACTCTAAAGGACAGACATCTTAGAGATCTTATAACTAATAGCTTACTTATACCATTTGGCTGTATTTTTTGGATGGGCAAAGATGGTTGTGTTAATTAATTTAATACTCTTAGTAATCACACACACAAATCAAACCATCATGTTTTGTAGCATGAAAATATTCACTCTTTATTTCAGATAAACATCCCAAATATGTGTATATAGAGCAGAATATGGTAGTTTATCCCTGTAATTCTACCACGAAGGAAGCTAAGGCAGGAGGATTACAGTGAGTTATGTGCCAGTCTGGGCTGAATCCTAGCTACTGGATAAGACACCATCTCCATTCCTACCACAGAAATGTGAGTGTGAATGTGTTTGTGTGTTTACACACTGTATATACTTAAGTGTATATCTATGTATACATGTATGCACACGTACTGTCTCTGTGAGTGGATGCACACCACACACACACACACACACACACACACAGAGACAGAGAGAGAGAGAGAGAGAGAGACTGAAATGTAGAAATGTGTTAGAGATATACAAGCATTTTAGACATTTCTCCAAAGTTGGTAGCAAGGCACTTCACTTTAACTAAGTGTCTAAGACTCATTTTGACAGGCCTTATGTAAGAAGTTTTTAATTTGGGGCTTTGTTTCTGGGGAACTGAAAGTGAACTTCATGGCAAAAACACCAAGAAACCCATTTCCTGGGTGTCATCAAAGTTTGCATCCATACACATTCTACTTCATTAAGCACAAAGGCCAGCCACAGACATATGCCACTAAGTGTCCCCTTTCCTTAGAGAGTGGGGTGATGAGAAGATAAAGGTCTGCTCACCAGATGGAGCCTGTCAGATTAGCAACTGGAGCCAAGCAAACATCGCTATCATTTTGGTATTCAGGAGCACAAAGAATGCACTTTCTACAATACATGTGCATATTTAACAGGGAGAACAATGCAGCTCAGCAGAAGGTTGGCTGGTGGAATCACCTCCAGCCCAGTGGCCATTGCCTGAAGGCACATTTCTGATTTTCTCACAATAAGGAACATTAGCAACCAGTGACTTGGGAAAGGCAGAACCAAACAAGTCTCTTGGGGTCCTGCCAGCCCCGTGAAGTGAGAGCAGCTAGACACAGCATTGAGACTTCTGCTCCAGAAAGAGATACATATCATGTATATGTGTATGTGTGCACATGGGTGTGTGTGTATACACACACAGACACACACACACATATACACGAGCCCACCCACATAAATGCTTTACCACGCAGGGTTTACAGAATGCCATACCATTCTACTTACAAATGTCAAACATGATTTAAAATGCTATTATACTGTGGAGTGGAAAGGAGGATGATTTTCCATCCTGAAAATTTCTATTTCATCTTCTTGCACATACTGGAATTCACCAAGTCCAATAAGGCTAAATAACCTGCTTTTATCTTTAATAAGTGTTTTATGGGCTTTAAATTGGAAGAACCATTTTCAGTTCATTTGTACCAGAAAATCTGATGCTTTCTCCTTGAATAGCAGTGTGTGTGTCTGCGTCTGGTGTTCCGTGGATTGCTCTGTGCGAGGAAGAAATTGGTTTATAACATGTTGTGCACAAAGAGGATGCGTAGATAAACTGTGGTTTAGCTTAAACACATTTGTAAGGTGACAGGATTCCACACACCAGTGACCACATGAAGTTCTATACGTTGCATTATTCATTGTCTTAGAGTTGGTTGTAACTGCTGTTTACGGGTTTACCTTCCCAGCTCTGTGAGCACTTCAAGATGGTTATTAGTAGTCTATGTTCAGCAATGAGTTCATGCAAACACACTAACCCTTTTAAGGATGATCCATAAGAATAGATGAACTTGCTTTTGGTTTATTTCATTTGAGTGTAATTTTGAGCCGCCTTCCCAGTATTTGAAAGACATAAATAATCTTCAAACTTCCTGTGAAAACGGATTTTTTAAACACCACATTGCTAACATGGATTTTTTCCAATCTAGCTACATACTCTAGCTACATTCATTTAACAAGAGATGAAGGAAGGGATTTCTATTTTAGTAGCATTCTTCAGTTGGTTTGCTAGTAGATCACCATCTTCTTTGTTTGTGTAGTGTGAGAATATAAAGCTGTATATTGCCACACACCAAGTCCCATAATGTGCAATGTGCAGCTATCCGTCAGCCGTTTAAGCTAAAACAATTCAATGGTGTTCTCAGGTAGGATGTAAAAAGAACAGAAGAGTGAAATCCATGGACTTGAGATATTGTCTGTTTCTCCCATTATTTTCCAGTCAGAAGCATTAAATTGAAATCTGAGATTCTGCCCATATTAGAATGTGTAATGTCAACTTTGACTTAAAACTGTTAGGAGATATCCCTTCTCACCTTAACGAATGTCTTTGCTTCAAGGTTAGCCCTACCTGCATCTTTGCCAAAAGTTCAAGAAGTGAAAAAAAAAGAGGAGAAAAGGAAAAATAACTATAAAATAAATCAACTTTGAGTTTTTAGGATGATTGTAGTTCTTTCATATTAAAACCATCCTCAAAAATTAAAACTTTGCAGTGTTCTTCACTGGAATATGTCATTAGTTTGGTGACATTACAAGATCACCCAAAGGATCAGTGAGTGGGAATGTGAGCTTTTGCTCTTGATTTTACATGAACATATTTATCTTCAGTAAAGTTTTTACTCTTATTGAAGAAAAATTAAATTCTATTTTATTCTTTTGCTTACATGCTAGGCATAGAAACAGATGCATCAATGTAGAAATTGAATTGAAACAAGGACATTATTAAAATTAGTTTTGAAATTTGGTCCGAAGTGAAACGGATTCAATAATGTCTTACAGATTTAGTATCTCATGTACATACATACACACACACACACACACACACACACACACACACATATATATATACACACACATACACACACACACACGTATGTGTGTCAGGTACGATCATTAATATGGTAAAAGTAAATACAGCTACAAGTTTGCCAATAGATCACCAAAGAGTTTTCTGAAATCTGGATTGAATTTGACACTAAATCATTCTCAGTGGTATAAATATATAACCAATCTAACATAAATTGTGTTTATACCAGTGTTTATGAATGACAAGTTTCCTTCCAACTAATATATTGCAATATGTGTATATAAGTACGCACATATGCATTCATTGTTATCTCACAGCATAGTGTAGATTCCATAGACATATATCATTCTAGATCCTTCCTAATGAAGATCACCTCACTGGAAAGCTAGCAAATAAGATGACACACTGATGATCAGGCTTAAAGTTATTATGTATACAATTGTACAGCATGTATAAACCACATTATCTCTGGAATTGACAGTACAGAAAAGCTGCTTTCATCCCAATTTTCTTTGAAAAATCTTCAATAGTACAGTCAAGTCACTTCAGTGACTTGAATAAAATATAGAATATATAAAAATAATAATTTTTCATTTTAGAATGTTTTACAAATATTTGTGACCATCAATGTGCACAATATAGTTGTCTCAAAAACGTTCTCCTCGCTTTGAAGATCACTAAACTTCCTGGGCTGAGTAAGAGTCCCTCCGCTTCCTGAATCCAGTCTATTTGATTGACAGGGTCTATGCAAAGATGGTGCAGTGATGCCAGGAGATGACTTCCTTTTCTCCTAGTTAAGTTAGTTATGTATCAGAACAGTGTAACCCATCCCTTTTAGTAAGTACTCTTTAACATTATGAAGTAGACAGTTTTTCTCTAGAATTGAGCCAGCTGTTTCGCAAAAGAATTTCATGTATTGATTAAGTGATGGCAGACTCCAGAGCATCCAGGAGAGAACCGAACAAGTCCATGTGGTCAGGCCAATGAAGAAATCTTTTCAATAAGCATCTATTTGCAACCATTCCCAAAGCTCCTACCTCTAATTTATTTCATCAGAGTCAAATCATTCCTTAAAACTCTATTAGGCTTTTTAAAAATGGGCTGGAAATATTTTTCTCAAACTAAAAAATTGTGAATCTTTTTTTTTAAAAACATTTACCCAACTCATAATTTCAGCAATTTTGAAATTATATGAGTTGGGTGGATAGATTTTTAAATTGATAAAAAGAAAGCTTTTCAGTGTTTGATTAAATTACATTTTATTAAGTATAAATGTATTTATTTTAATGACACTTTATTAACTATAAATGTATTTATTTTCCATGAATATATTCATTGTAATTGTTAGGAATGTTAAATAATAATTTGAAAAAGTTTGGAAATGTAATGCTTTATTTAATGGTACAGGTAAGAAATATGAGCCAAATATTTTCAACATAGATATGAAATTTTAAAATCCACAGCTTCCCTTGAATTCCGATTCACACTGTCCTCTTCATTCTTCTGGTAAAAGAGGAACTCAACTACAGTAAAGCCTAAATTCCAAACATAGTCCAGAGTTCAGGGGAGATTGGAAGTTTCTTTGGATGAGAAAATGAACTTTAAAAGGCTCTAAGTGTCTACAGCCGTTCTATCAAAATAGAAAACATTGAATTGGCCAGTCTTTGAGGACCTTTGGGAGAGAAAGAGAAATATCTACATACGCAATAGAGTTACTAAAGTACACGAAAGAGGATTTAAATCAAGTTATTCTTTAATCTCCTTAGTGACTTCACTATAGGATTCTATCAATACACGTGTACAGCTCCTGTTAGTAAATACGTAGAAAGGTGCCTAAACAGTTTTAACTGACAAAATGTCCATGTAGCATTTAGAACAAAGGAAGCTCTAGTTTTAATCTTTGTAACTCTCTGGAGGCTTTGTTTTTCAAAAAATCTCAGGCTGTCATTAGGTGTGTCATAAGTGTTGAAGTTACAGATACAGAAGATTAACTATAGTAATATTTGTATGAGTGTGTTTGTGTGTACGTTTGTGTGTGTGTGTGTGTGTGTGTGTGTGTGTGATTTGTAACTGTATGGAGCTTTTAGAAATACATACAGAACATTACTCTTTGCCCATTTATGTAAGTTGTTAAGACCATGAACTTCAAAATTGTGTTAATTAAAATGCCTATGTTTTCAAATTAATGCATCATTTCACTTCTTCCTGCTGAAAACTTGTGTGCAATTTTGGAATTATATATTCATCAAATCTAGAGATGTTTAAATATTGACCTTATGGCTATTTATTCAGGATCTCACATCTACAGTTTCCCTGTTCTCTAGATTTTGGATTTGATATGTTTTTCCACCATAAATCATGAGGCGAAATAAACACTAGGTCCTAATTTTTTCTTTTCTACTGTGAGTATAGATACCTACAGCATAATTCTACAACATGCTGAAAGTTGTTTCTGTTTGTTTTTGTTTGTTTGAGTTTTTATGTTGTCCTAAGTAAACCAATTTGTTGCTAAAACTGGTAACGGATGGCTTTCAGTATGAAAAGCCAAAATTTAATTGTCTTCCATATGATTTTCATATATGCCTTAATGAAAGCTTAGGGGTATTAAGCCACACATTTACATATTTATTATTCACATGAATGCAATTTCTGTACTTATTTATCCATCCTCAAAACAAATTTATGGAATCCAGAGGAAAGGCAAAATGTGGTGCTGATTAGAAGAACGTGTGGGAAGAAAGTTTCTTTTTTTAGTTGTTTTTATCCCCCTAGATATTTGTGTTTTAATCTAGAGCTCAAAAAAGAGCTTCTACAGATTGCAGTGTATCTTCATGCTTATTGTAAGACTGTTTCTTTCATATGTACTCAGAAGAAGCCACTGGACAGTGAAGAAAAATTAGCACCCACTGAGACCAACAAGAACAAACATTATTCTAAATGAGATTATTGGAGCACCATCTAGCTAAAGACTTTGCTCTCAACTGAGTCTCTAATTCCAATGCTTTAGCCTTTCTTCTCCAAGGACAGAAGACCACTACACGCTCCGTAAATATAAAGTACCAGTTTTCTCATCTCTAGAGACTCGGGCTAGAATTTGGGAGTCATCAACCAACTATTTGAGAGATGAGAACCTTTGTGTCCATAATTCTGTAATTTCTACAGAAAAATGACTGGCTTCTGAAAATGCACTAAAACTTGGAGGGTGCTAATAACAAAAGTGGTTTCCTTCATTCTTTAATAAAAATGTTCTGCTGGCTGTTTTGAATATGCGAAAATGAAGGATAAGTTATATTTCAACGCTAGATCTTAAGATTTCCTCTTTGTTTTCTAAGTAAATACTATTCTAAGTACTGGTAAGTACTAGTGCAAGGATTAGTAAGAACTAGTCTAAGCATTAGCCATCTAGTTATTCTTCATTTAGGGAAGATGGTTTCTCCTGAGAGTCAAATAACTGAGAGAAGAAAGTGTTTATTTTAAATTGTTTCAATGTATCACAGAAATGACAACAAATATAAGATCTAAAATAAACTCCAAGTGACAGCACTTAGTGGTAACATGAAAAACAGAAAATGATTTATGAGATTGTTTTGAGGAGAAATTAGCCTATTTTGTTTCTTGAGAGCAGAAGCAGATACAATAGCAAAAAATAACTCATTCTATTTTGAACATGAAATTTCTAGAGTGGAGAATATAGAAGAAGAGATTTCTCAAGGGTCTAACTTACTTACCAATTCTAATCTGGTTCTATAGAAAAGTGAAATTAAAGTGTGAATTAAAATTCATTAAAATATTAATTTCCAAAGAAATCAATAGCATCTATCTGAACAATTATGTATTTCTTCCCAATCAATATGTCTTAAATTTTAGTGTTATATAAATGTATATTATCTTGTTTCATGAAAGAGGCAAGCTCTGTATTTCAGAAAGTTAAGCAATTACTTTTGATAAAAAATAATTTATGAGTAATACTTGCCAATTTGATATTCCATTTAAATAAGAGATTCTCTATAGTTAGACATGATGAGCATCCAGTGAAGGCAGAAAAATAGAAAGTCCCACCCATAATGGATTAGACAGGATAGAGTCTTTCTCAGGAGTGATGAGGCTAATATAATAGAAGCACTCATGCGTAATCAGATGTCTTCTGATGAGTGAATTGAAATGTCATAGCAGAAGCCATTCACTATGCATTTTGTTATGAAATTTGGGGGGGATAGGCTTAAATTCATTTTCTGACTCATCTAATTTATTTGAGCAAAACAAAATTTAAGATGCATTAAAAAAATCAATTGGAATTATAAAAATCTACCCCAATCTGTATATTCATTTGTAACGTTCTTTCCTTCTTCATTGGCTTACTGGTCTATGATTAGTACAATTTTTTTTTGTGTGTTTGTCTTTGGGGTATGGCAAAGATAACACAAATATGGTATGTCTGTGTCTTCTAAGAACTACTGTTCCGACAACAGAATTATCCTGCTGGTGAGTTGGTTTACAATTGTAATCCCAGTACTAGGGAGATTGAAAATGGGAGATCACTGTCAGTTCTAGGCAGATCAGAGATGTACAACGCATTGAAAGCTACATAGCTAGACGTATCTCCTCACCATTACCCTGGTGGAAAACTAGTGATGTTTCGGTAAGATTATAATCACTACAATCTGAAGACATTTGATAAGTTATTATTATCAAAATGATTCAGGTATCTAATAAAAATCATCAAACAACAAACATCAAGGTCATCATTATTGGGCATAATAATTCTGACTTCTTGCAGTTTACTTCAATAAATTCAATTAATTTCTCAGTTCCTCAGAGCACATATTCATTTAGATAATAAGATAAGATTTATTTAGACCACAAATTATTCTGCTTTTACAATCATTTTCTACAAACAACTGTCTCTTACTTCTGTAGTCACCTTTTTTTTTTATTTTTTAACTTTCTCTTCTTTCGTACATTAGGTCCCGGTCGCAGTTTTGCTCCCTCCACTCCTTCCAGACCCTCCTAGCACCTGCTCTCTCCCCAAGATCAACTCCTCCTCTGTTTCCCTTTAAAAAGAAAAAAGGGGGAGGGGAGGGAGCAGCCCTCCTAGGAATACTGACTAACAATATGGAACATGCCCTAATAAGCAATGATGGACTGTACAAACTGCATCATGGCTGGACGTGACAAACCAGTAGGGGAAAATGGTCCCAAAGGCTGATAAAGTCAGAGCCACTCATATCTTCCATTGTTAGAAGTCCCAAGAACACATATCTACACAACCCTAAGGTATATCTGGAGGATCTAGCTCAGATCCACATCTGTGTTTATCTCTTCAGTCTCTGTGAGCCCCTCTAAGCCCTGCTTGCTTGATGCTGTGGGCTGTATTCTCCTGGTATTCTCTTACCCTATAGCTCTTACAATCCTCCCTCCCCCTTTTCTATGGGGTTTCACTGGCTCCACCATGTGTTTGGCAGTATTTCTTTTATTTGTTCCCGCGGGTTGCTACCTGACACCCCTCTTACAACAACTTGGCTAGACACTGATCCATGAGTATAGCAAAATATCATTAGGAATCATTTCATTGATACTTGTTTGTTTGTTTATGTATTACTTACTTATGTTGCCAATTATATTTTGTTGTATTAGGCAGGAGCAGCGGGCTTTGTCCTGCCCTGCCATATGTCTGCATGGCTATACCCAGAATACATAAATTACACACAAACTGGATTCATTTAAATACTGCCTGGTCCATTATCTCTAGCCTTTGCTTGGCTAGCTCTTGCATCTTATTTCAACCCATTCTTAAATAGTCTGTAAGTCACCACGAGGTAGTGGGCTTACCGGGAAGACACAGCATGTCTGACCCTGGCGGCTTCGTGGCGGGCTCTCTCCCTGATTCAGTCTTCTTCCTAGCATCCTGTTCTCTTTTCCCCACCTATCTAAGTCTTGCCCTATCAAAAGGCCCAGACAGCTTTCTTTATTAACCAATGAAAGTAACACAAATACAGAAGAACCCTCCTACACCAATGTTTGGTTCTATCCTGAGTCTCTGGGCTGACCATTCCTACAAATTCTGCATCACGTCTTGCAGGTGAGACAGATTTTATGTCGAAGTTTTGTGGCTTGGTTGATGTCCCAATCCTGCTGCTAGGAGCCTTTCTTGGTTACAGAAGATGGCCAGTTCAGGATCTGTATCCTCTACTACTAGGAGGCCTCACTAGGGGCACTCTCAGAGATTTCAGGGAGTTTCCACTGCACCAGATTTCTGTATCACCCCCAAATGCTCACCAATTCCAGCAGTCTCTTGTAGTCACCTCTTAGGATGAGAAAACTGGTAGAGTTTGCAAATGTCTTCTCCTTCCTGGACAGTTATTCATGCAAGGGAAGGGCTGACATGTTTCAGCTCTTTTTGATTTTCCATACAATATTTACCACTCAACAAGAAGAAAATCAATAAATTGAATGTTGTGTTTACTATTTTTTGTTATTCCATAGGCACATGATTTTCTTTTAAAGAACTGGCAATTCGTTGGATTCAGTTGTGTTTTGATCTTCATTGTGTAATTATAGGGTTATTAATGCATGCGTGCTTCACAAGGAGTGAACTTCACTATTATTGTCTTGAAAGGCTATATTGTTACAGTTCTATAGATGCTTGGAGTGGGGAGAAACTCCAATCCTAGCCTCTAGTCCAGGAAACAAGAGAAAGATTTTTTTGTTCTGTTTATTTCTTTGGGACAGGGGGAGTTGTTTTGGTTTTTATTTGTTTTTGCTGTACTAATACAGAATTGCTAATGCATTACAGAGTGTGGTAGAAATTTATCTAAGATATTTGAGTATGATTCAAGCAGGAAATAATTCATCATTTTGTTTTGTTTTCTGCTCATAAAAGAGCATAGATTTCTTGTACAAGCTGAGAGTTTAAATGATTGCTTTTTTTGTTAGCTTAAACCTTCACAGACTTTGGTGGAAAAGAAGCATAAATTTTTGCAGAGTTGGTGAATGAAAAATGTCTACCTTCAGGAAACAGAAACATTCCTTCCTCTACCATGAGGCTTCAATAGAAAAATGCACATCAGAATCAAATGTGAAGTTACTCATTTAAGTCAGTCAACACACACACTTTTAAAATTCAGAAATCTTAATTATCATCAAATCTATAAATCTCTGACATTTATCCACCTTGCCCAGTGGCTTTCAGAGTCATGCCTAATTTCACAGATGACAGTACAAGGCTCATCTTCATCGCAGACAGAAAAGTGTCTAATTGAAACCAACAGCTGTTATTCACAGGGAAAGCGCCTCTTCTGTGGAAATGGTGCATCCTGCTCCACCCTCCAGCTTATGGAAATTGAGAGAAGCACAGAAAGACAGGTGTACTTTGTTTCTGTGTATTCCATTAAAGTCAACTTTTTTGTATCAACCGGGGTGGTTTAGCAGTGGTACTCCACCTGGGGGTCAAATGACCCCTTAAAAGCGGTCACATATCAGATGTCCTGCATATTAGTTATTTGTGTTATGATTCACAACCATAGCAAAAGTACAGTTATAAGGTAGCAACAAAAATAAATCTTATGGTTAGACTTCACCGTAACTTGAGGAAGTGAACTTGAGGGGTCACAGCATTAGGAAGGCTGGGAACCACTGCCTTAGGGACTCTGCAAACTGTCTCCGAATTCTCATAGTTTTCAAATTGAAAAATAAAGGAAAATTATATGATCTCTCCATAGTCTGCAGACCTATTGCAATCATGCCAAACCATTATTCTGGGGATAGTAACAGAGAGACAGGAGAGATAGAGAGCAGTTGCCGCATTGGCATAAATCTTTAAACCTGTAATAACAACAGGCATATTGTTAAACTACCTTTCCTGGGGATATGTGAAGAAAACATCTATTTACCTAGATGAGCAGGGACAGATCAGAGAAATGACTTCTCTGAAGTCTCACTGCTGAATCAGTAGGTTTGTTGGAGTTGCTTATAAGGGTTGTGCCACTTAAAGCTTGTTCCCCAGCATGGGTGATGACACAGGGAAGCTGCATCTCTGCAGTCCTATCCTAAGTCAACCCTCCACCTGCTATCTACCCTAGCACCCCAAGATCAGGAGCACCTGATGGCAGGAGGGATTGGTGTTAGGAACCCAAAATGGCTGATGAAGAGCTTTCCTCACTCCTTGTTAATATCCTCATTACCATCATCATAGGCCTCCCCTTGCTTTGCTTAGTTCCCGTGACTGCCATCCTAGGTATTCATTGACCCCTCAATGTGATCTCTGCTCCATGACAGTCATGCCCGTGCTTACCCCAACAGAAGTAGCTTCCCTGAGACAGACACTATTTCACAGCACACAGGCTGCTACAAATATGTCAGTGAAAATCCTGAAGCAAGGTATGACTTAGAAATGCTTCAGTAAGAAGAGGCAATCACAGACAGTCAGAAATGATAACGTGGATACAGATGGCAACTACAAATCAAGTTCAAAGCATAGGCACTATAATGATTCTCTGTCACTTTAAGATCAAGCCACGCCCACTCCTCCTCTAAAGCTTAAGCTGGAGTTCCAGATTCCATTCTCTCTGTCCCCTGCTCTCAGGAGAGGCAGACGACCTTCTCCTGTTCCCTTCTTCCCTCTTTCTTTCTCCCTTCTCTTCTATCTTTCCTTCTTTCCTTTTCTCTCCTCTTCTGCTTCTTTCCCTCCATAATCCACCTAACAAGTGCTTAACTTTAATATTCATCTGGTTTCATGTTCCTGCCTCCCTGCCGCCGCTGCCAATGCCACCATTGCAGAGATCTGACCATGTGGTCTGGACCCTGGGGACCCGATATTAATTAATTATAACAGGCACCTTTTCTCTCACCTTGCTTATTGGATGTGCTGATTTTGTGCCATAATTTTTATGTTGACTCTTTTAAATATGGTACCTCTCACCGTCCTTGTTTTCTTTAAATAGAGTTCACTTGTGTATAATATTGATGTGGTTCTGTCTTAAGGTGTATTGTCTTGGGTCAAAACACACAATGTTGACTATGCAATTAGTCACCTAGCTTAATAATTATAACACTGTTTCACAGGAGTTATATTCACTCACCAGATCCTGCCCGAAAGGAGCTCAGGGAGCGTTTTCTGATTCCTGGTGATATACAGATGCTCCATTGGGGCCGTCATTTTACAAGGTTTAGAATGGGTAAACAATAGGTCACATGACCCAAATATCATAGAGTTTATAGAAAATTCTATTTTAAACATCATTCCCAGATTAAAATAAACTTGATCTCAAGGCATCTTACATGAAGCTACTGAGGGCAAAAGGACAGACATAGACAGGATAGTCTCCAAGTTGTTTTCCATACTTTGGAGGACAAGGCTGTCACACAACACTGCTGTGAGGAATGAGGCTGGGGTTAGTTTATTAAAAAATGAGCCAGCTTTGGGGTCTTTTTGATTAAATTTCAGTAGTGTTTTTCTCCCTTACAATAACTTTAGATGGATCAATGTGGAAACTTTATATTTATCTGGTTGGCCAATTCAATGTGTTTGCATTTTTCTGGTTAATCTGAATATGGTTAAGATAATGTGGAATAGAAGAGTTCTGGGGTACATTAGTGTGATTCCCAAAGTTCACTCAGTATCTCCTTCTGTGGGATAAGGAAGCCATATCTACCTTTCTTGTACTCATAAAATGACCTTTGAGTACACAAAGGTCTTAGTTACAAACCACAGTTAACACAACTGCGTGGAGAGAAATGTGATGAGTAAGGGTGTTTTTAAACCACCACATGATTTTCAATGGAAATTAAACTTTCTAATTCTGACTCCATTTGTTTATCTGATCAGGCTGCTCAGGTATAAGAATTACAGGGTCCTGTGGGGAATGGTATTCGGGAGTGGATTCCAACAACCATGGGCTTTACTTAATCAAATTTTACAATGCTGGACCAAAAAGTAAAAGTTGGTAAATTTGATTTGTAATTTTTGTGTTATCTTTGAGATGCTTAATCAAATAAAATTTATAGCTGGAAATGGTTTTGAACTTATATCTTCAAGTCCCTTCATAAATATTTTATAAAACAAGATTGCTATCAGCTAAGGATTCTATTCAGCTCTAGCTAATGTCATATAGAAATTATAGATTTATGCATCCAATATTTTTGATAATCCCCTTGTCCTTCCTCTCATAATTGCCTCTGTAGTTTCCAAGAAAGTTTAGACAGTATCTTATTCATAAAATAATAAGAATGATTAAAGTAAAATATGTAGCTAGGAAGGTGGCTTGGTGAATAAAAGCATTGGCTTTACAAGAATGAGACTCTCAGTTTACATTCATGGCACATACAACCTTGCATGCCTGCAACTCTGGTGCTGGCACAGCAGTGCACTGACACAGGACTGCTGGGGCTTAATGGACTCAGCAGAACTGAACAATGGTGAACTCCAGGTTCAGTGAGAAGCCCTGTTTCAGGAAAATAAAACAGATGGTTGCAGAGGAGGA
>JAQHUG010000155.1:920574-937395 GCA_028555095.1 Dicrostonyx torquatus | reverse complement strand
ACCACATGGCTTGGTAACTTTTCTCAATAAAGCATTCTCATCTGAGTTCCTCTGCATCTGGCTGGTGACTGGTTCTGCCCTTCCTATTCACAGAATTCTCTTAATCTGGTTGCCCCACCTATACTTCTTGCCTGGCTACTGGCAAACCAGTGTTTTGTTAAACTAATATAAGTGACAAATCTTTGCAGTGTACAAAAACATTATCACACAGCAAAACCCTGTCTTGAAAACCAAAAAAAAAAAAAAAAAGATAATAATACTAAAATAAAAAGTAATTCTAGTCTGTAACTTCTTGCCTGTTATTTTATCATAAGACTTCATGTTTTATGGAAGGTTGTACAATGTATTTTGTGGCTTATTATATTATATATCTCTGATCTAGACTTTTATTGATAAAACGGGAAAAATGGGGGATAAGAATATTACAATAGCCAAATCTGCCTTATGACCAATCTTAGTGTTATATGTAATTTTATGTATAAAGATTTTTTACTTATAATTTTTATTATTATCAGCAAGCCAGAGTTATAGCTATTAGACCATTAAGCTAAAATTATATACTCTAAAGTAAAACTAAATAGGCTCATGTCTGTATCTCTTGTTCTCAGGAACCTGAGAACCTTACCACTGGTTTGAGTTCAACCTGTGACACATTATAAATCCCAATACAGTGTGTGCTCCAAAATGAGATCTTACTTTTAAAGTGAATAAGGAAAAATTAATTAATAGATGTAAAACTAAATTAGATTCAAAACAGGACTCCTCTTTTTGAGTAAAGCAGCCAATATATTTAAACCTAAATACTCTTAACTTTAAAATAATAATAGTATCAACTTCAGATGATCAGTTACTAAGTAAAGTAATACAGGAAAAATAATCTGTTTAAGCACAATGTCTAAGGTGTGCAGTAATTTTTTCATTGTCATGCATGCTGAATTCTAAGAGCCATCACTGGTCAATAATTTTATTTGAAACTGATAGTCTAATAATTCTTACAAGTGTGGCCATACATTTTTAATTCAAAATTCCAGTTACTACACCCCAGTACACACATGATACACCTGCTATGAAAGTTATGTCTACAGACATAGTTGGATCCATTCTCTTTTTTGCCCTCTCTTGAATATTGCCATAAGCTTGTTCAGAAGGCCCTTTCCCTCTTGATCTCGAGAGCAGTTACCAGGCCAAATTGTCGAGTTTTAATATTTCAGTGTGATTCAGAACTCTTACCATCTTTCAAGTTCTAAGTGGCTTTCTCCTGTCTCGGTTTTAAACACGGCCTTTGGGGAATGACAGCAATTGTGACAGATGGTAAAGGCCTAAGACTGCACTTTGGTGCATGGCTTCTGTCTTTGCTTCTTGATCTCTGTTCTCCAGGCAATTTATAGATTTTCTTTTGCCTCTAGAGGGATACAAATTACAGCTGCCAGTTACTGGAGGAAGTCTTTGTAGCTCTTAAGGAAAAAGTAGAATCTTGTTTAATTAAAAATTGTCATCATGTTTATTGTTCAAGAAGGGGCTTGGCTTGTGAGTTGATCAGATGCCTATCCAGACAAGGTCTATGACCTGAATCACAAACCTGAAGGTTTTCTTTGTTGAGTTTGAAAGCAGCTTCCCTCTAGTGGTTAAAAATGGTATTTCACTTACAGATTGGAAGCCCTAATTTTAGGCATCCACTGTGTGTCTATACACCCATTATATATTTGTATATCTATGTTTTATATATGTATATATGTGTGTATATATACACATATCTCTGTGTGTATATAATGTTTGCGTGTATGTGCCTAAATTTTATGCTATAATTACCTGAAATATTACACCCCAAAGACAAATACAAAGACAGCAAATTAGCCATTATAGTTTTAAAAATATCACAAAACACGATGAGCAGAGAGGCAGTTAAAAACACTTACCAATTTTATAGAGCACTGCATTCACATAGTATCTCATACCAATCTGTAATTCCAGTTCCATAGCATATGACATTCTCTTTTGTTCCCCATGGGAACCAAGCATGAACATAGCACATATATAATAAAATCAAAATACTTAGACATGTAATTTAAGAAGAAGTTATGTTTAAAAGTACAAAATAATTAAGTTACTTAAATGATATTTAATTTATCATATAGTAAATATTTTTACTTTTTCATTTTGATTTACAAATAATAATTTTATAGTTTATTAGGCATATAATGCATTCAAGTATTATAAAACAGTCAAATCAAAGTACTTTGAACCTATTTTATCAATGATCATTTCTTTGTGGTGAGAATGTTTAAAATCCTTTAGATATTTTATATCATGGACTATGTTATTAACTACAGTAGTCATTCTATGCAGTGGAACACTAGGATTTATCTTTTATGTAACTAAATTTTTACCCATTGCCAAAGGTCTGTTTTCCCTCTCCATTCTCATTCCACTGACTCAGTCAGTCATCATGAAGGAGAATATTTTAGGTTCCATATATAAGCAAAATGATTCAACATCTATGTCTCCGCAGGTTGGTTTTATTAAATACATTTTTAGATATCATAATTTAAATATTATAGAGTCTCAAATACATTCTCATGAGAAGACTAATCAATTATGTAAACTTTAATATATATAATATGCTTAATGCATAAAAAAGTTTTTGATAGAAAACATATATTGATAGTTATAGTTATACAAGTTCTGTATGCTTGTGTCAAATGCCATTTCATTCCCCAAGTCTGTAAGTGTACTAGACTTTTTCTTTTCTGCCACCAATCAGCTCACAAATCAGACATGAAGACTTCTTACTAGTTTCAATTCCTGGCCTAGTTTAGGCACATTTCTCGCTAACTCTTTTAATTTAAATTAGCCTGTTTATCTACCTTTTGCTTTGGGCTTCTTACTTTTTTTTCCTTCTGTATATCTTACTTTCACTGTTGTGTCTGGCTGGCTGGAGGCTGCCTGGCTTCTTACCCCATGTGTGTCACTCTTTTTCTTCTGCATTCTCTTCTCCTCCTTCTTTACTTGTTCCTCCCTCAAGCCTAGAGTTCCCTCCTATTTATTCTCGCCTATCTTTTCTATGCCTAGCTATTGGCTGTTCAACTCTTTATTAGACCAATCAGGGGCCTTAGATAGGCAAGGTGAAACAAACACAATACATCTTTACATAGTTAGACAAATGCAGCATAAACGAAGTAACACACCTTTACACAGTTAAAGTAGTATTCTACAGCATAAACTAATGTAACACATGTTAGCCCAGTTAACATAATATTCCACAACACATAAGCATATTCCCTACCCTGGATGTCACGCATACTTCCTGCCACGGTCTTCTGCTCCAGAATCTCTAACTATTGAAGACATAAACACAAGATGCTGACTTTTCAAGCTGCTCTTCTAAGTGGAGAGTGACTTTGTCTTAGTCATTGCTTTCTCAAGTACCTGAGACGAAGTATATACTATGAGGAAATGCTCCATATTATCAGAGTGCCACCTTCTCATCGTATCTTTGCCTTCCTCAAAAATAAAATTAATTATAAGGGATATATTGCTCAGAAAAATGGTGTTATTTGATTAAGTGCATACCTGTTAAGTAATGTTGGCTTTATTAATCCGGTGAAGTACCTGCCTTGGAGTTCTGCTTGTATATAGAGCTAAAACAGTAATTGATAAATGTTCATAATATTGATTGAATTTTTGTTGTCAGGAGTGGCTTGTTGGTTCCCGGCTGCTCAGCCCCGAAATATTCATACAGAAACCATATGATTTAAATATTAGCTCTAGCTTCTTATTGGCTAACTCTTACATCTAAATTTAACCCATCTCCTTTAATCTGTATATTGCCTTGTGGCAGTGGCTTACAGGGTAAAGTTCCAACATCTGTCTCTGGTGTGGCTACATGGCATCTCCCTAACTCCTCCTTCTTTCTCCCAGCATTCGGTTTAGTTTTCCCCACCTACCTCTGTTCCCTGTGCATGCTCAAGACAGTTTCTTTATTCATTCATGGTAATCCCAGCATACAGACGGGAATCCCACATCCAAATGAGCAGCATCATTTTTTAATACTTTTAGAGGGATTTTTTAAAAATTGATTATGAGGTTTATAGTTGCATTACACATTCACATACCCCCTACATACACTTTCATACTTAGAAAAGTTCATGTGTCAGACAACACGTTGAGAGTAGGGTTGGAATCACTTGGTATTTCTTGAGTTTTGCCAAACAGCTTGAGATACTTTAAAATATTTTTGTTCCATCAAATCCCAAACATGTTTTTCCAAGTCCATTTTTTAGGTCATTTTTTATAACCATGTGCAATTTTAAGGAAATTTAACCCACATGTTCATTTCTGTGACTATATATTCATACTTTATTATAGAACAGATGTAAGTTTACCCTCGAGACTGGTGTGTGAACAGAGTGTGAGGGACTCACAATTTGCTCTAAAGTGAGACTTGAGATTAATGAGACATCATAGACCACATCCCAGTGCTACCCTCAATAGTGGCTTCATGAGAGAGTCACAGGGGTTGTGTATCAGTGTCAGCAAAGACACATCCGAGTGCTACAATACAAGGAGGAAAGTAAGTTCCTGGCAAGAGCTCAAAGGGTGGGACTTCTACCGGTGGTTGCCCAGCTCTGTGATTGAAGCCCTTAAATGTTGCTAGACGTTTTCGATAACTGTGATGAAATCTTGGACCTATTAGCAATGATACTGCCAACACATGACTGACAACTGACAACATACTGTGCGTGTGTGTGTGCACGTTTGTGTGTGTGTATATGTGTGTGTGTGTGTGTGTGTGTGTGTGTGTAACTGAGAGCACAGAAGAAAAATAGCTATTCAGAAAGTTGAAATGGAAGTTTAATCATTAAATTACACTCTATGAGGAGAACAGATAAAGAATCTTTTAAGCCAACATATATGCCACCTGGAAATTACTGTCCAAATTAAATACAAGTACAAAGTCAAGATGAATACTGTCTTCGTTTTGTTTCTGTGACTGAAAAACAAAACCATGACCAAAAAGCAACTGTTAGAGGGAAGAGTTCATTTTAGCTTGAAGCTATCCATCTTCAGGGGAAGTCAAAGCAGGAACTTCTGGGAAGAAGCTGGCAGCAGGAATAGAAGCAGAAGCCGAACAGTGCAGCTTCCTAATTTTACCTCAATAACTTGTTGAATTTGCTTTCTTATGCACTCTGGAACCACCTTCTCAGGAGGGTTCCACCCAAAGTAACCTGGTCCCTAGGACATCCTCATTCATTACTCCTTAATCAAGGAAAGGCCCCACAGACTTGCTGCAAGCCAATCTCTTGGAGGAATTTTTGAAGTTGACATTTCCCCCTTCCCAAATTACACTAGTTTGTGTCAAGTTGAGAAGAAACAAAAACAAAAGAAAGCAAAAGTTAAAAACAATAAATCCTTAGCACTGTGTAGCTGTTTTGTGTACCGGTGAGAATAAGAACATCAGAATAAATTGCTGAGAAGAAAGGAATTTCAGTTCAGTTGTAGCATAAAGGGGTAGCTGTAACTATAATCCAGGGTGTTTACAAAGACATGTTCATATATACTTCTTGTGAATATAATTTAAAGTCAGTTATCATGTCGGGCGATGTCTGTCACTATAGAAATACCTAGAAAAATTTCTGTTCTGACTGTGAACAGAAATTATTGGATCCTCAATTGTGCCCAGACACAGAGGCAAGACAATGAATCTGCCTAGTAAAGGTCGAAATCTCTGTGATAGAAGAAGTCAAACAACTTCTTAAACTCTGAGAGCAGCTACCTTTGTTGTTCTGCTTGAAGGTTGGGGCAAAATAACATCTTTATGGATGCTACCTTATAGCATGTGAGTTACATGGGGCAGAGGCAACAGGGGACTTGATGACCCTGCCACACGTTGACTGGACTGACATTTCCTTAGCAGTAACAAGCTGCTGCTGTCTTGTGCAGTGGGGGCCCTTGGGCATGATTTAGGAGGGCTGTCAGTGGCTGCTTGTTAGTTCTTATCTTGGAGCTGTCAGGATGCAACTGATGTCAGCATAAAAATATTTGATAGGTCTACATCTTGGGCAAAATGTGATTCTATTGACGTCTATAAAATAACAACCAAAGGCTCAGAATTGGGTTTGGAGATAATTAAAAAATAGAAATTCACTTGGTTTGTTACTTTGTGCCCTTTGTTTCAAATGGATCCATGTATGTATGAGTCATCAGCCTCTACAGGACGCATTCCGGCAACACTCATTAGGCAGCACCATCATTAAATCCTAGCTACAGCTTTTAAGATAAATAGTAGTTGTTTGATCCTTATTTGATAAAGAAGATTGCATTCCTGGAAGATGGTTGAATTTGGATTCAAGTGCCAACAATCTAGATCCAAGGACCGAAAAGTTACTCTGAGTTACTTTCCTTTCTCCTTTCATGAAAGATTCTTGATTAATGGAATTCTTTCAGCATGACACCATTGATTCTTACTAATTTTAATTTAAGAAAACAGTAGAAGATAGCAATTAAGAGCTTGTATTATCCAACCAAGACTGTGTGAATGATGGATTTTCCTTTATCATCCTGGCTAACATTTTTGAGGGAGAATGGCTCTATTGGCAGAATAGTAGCACAAATAGAATTGGTTGCATGACCCTTGTTATGATACCTAATTAACATGTGTTTAGAGACTTCATTGAAAATGTGTGAGTTAGTAAGCAAAGGTAGGAATTCTGCGAGGAATAATTTAAAAATCTTAGTAATAAATAACCCAAGAAGCTTGCAAAAGAAAAAATAATTATCTGACGATGTGGGATGATGTGCCTAAGGATACTGATTTCCACATGTTAGCTGCTTTCTGATGAATGTATTTTCCTGATTCTGGGAATCTCATGCATTCCCTAAAAAATATTCACTTTAGTGTTTTTTATATGAGGTGGAATTGAAGAAGTAATCCCTTTATATTTCATGATTAACACAAACAATGGCAAGTAAAAATACAATTTCTCAAAGGCATTTTTAGGTATGTGTCTTTCATTTTGTTTCCCAACCAAATCACAAAGATCTGGTGGAACTCTGTCTTTCTAATTCTTTTTCAGTATAGACCAATTGAAAGCATTTAGTTGTGATTAAAACAGATTGAAGGAGATAATCCCTCTGAGAAAGCAGCTTCAAACAGCTTACTTACTTAGCAAAGCTTCTTTAGGGATAAGAGCTAACACAACACAAGCTAATTCCTGCAAAGTCTCTCTGGCAGTTCTGAAGACACACCCCCATCTACTGTTTTCCCTGCTCCTTCAATGCTACTCCAATTCTTCCTCAAGGTGAACCCTGCAGTCAAAAATTTCAAGCTCATTTTCTCCCAAGACCCAAGATTTAACCTTGTTTTAACTGGTTCAGTAAAATACATGCCTTCCCTAAAGGAAGGGAATACAAGGTGTTCAGAATTTACAATTGAATCTTATTCTAGTTGCCTATAGGTAAGTCAGTCATAAAGGATATTCTCCCATAGAAGCACTGCTCCGGAGGAACTTGAAGGAAGCCAGTTGTCTTGACACATGGTGGAAATTTACAAAAGCTGAGATTCCCCCTGAGTCGTGCACGGCCAGTTTGATAAATAACATTGCTGAATGTCTTATAAATAGTCCTATGAAAAACCCATCTTTCTTCTTGTCATAGCAGAGCTTTGAGATTACTCTCTATGTTCTGGAGTAGGGTTTGCAAGCAAAATGTTTTTCTTTCTTTGATGACGCCCACAGATGCGTTTCCTTAAGTCTCTGACGCCTTGCATCAGGCAGACAGGGCCATATGTACCCTCCGGGGGTCAAGTGTTTGAGACAGGAGGAAGAGAGAGAAGTAGATATGCAAAATGATAGAGGTTTAGATAGTCCTTATTTCCCCGTGAAATCCTCGGGATCCTGATGCTGTTATGCAGTTATAAAACATTTATTCAGAGCAGGGTCTTTGGGTTGGAGAAAGGGAAGAGAAAGTGCTCACCACGTGTCAAGGCAAAAGAGAGATTGGAAAGTCATGCCTGAAATAATACACAGAGATGGAAAATTCCTAGCTGGAAAAGATCACGCAGAATCCAGGCTCCTGAGTTTCAGGCGCACACAGAACAGGGAAGTAACCCTAAATAGCTTTCCCCAGCCATTTTGCCAAAATGTAAAAGCTTGAAAGTATTCCTGTTGCATCCACTCCACTGTTCCTTCCCCACTGTTTCAAACCACCTCTGCCTCCCACACTTCCCTATCCCTGCCAAGACTGCAGCAAGTATTGTCCTCTCTGATACACCAGTAATCCTGCGGCGATGGAGCGCATACTAGGCTATTACAGGTACTTGCTAAACTGAAGAATTAACCAAATGGACCACTGAGTTTAGTTATAAAATTCAGGCTACAATCTGAAGGGAATTAATATTTTAATACACAGAATACATTTTTCTATGTAAATTTTTAGAAGCTCGAACAAAGGTACACAAGCTAGTATTCTGTAAGGCACTCCTAGCCAGCCAGAATTTATTGACTGCCAGACTCCGTCCAAACCTAAAGTTTTAATCTGGAGCTTTTATATGGATCACCTGCCACCATTTCATCATTTTTCTATATCCCTTTGCTGCACTATTATGTGGCGATTGATCCGCTACTTAATTTATAGTAATGGTTATGGGCCAGCATTCCTAATAATGGAATATGCTAAAAATGTAACAGGGCACCTCACTGCAATAAAGGAGATAGATATATAGTTTAAAACCTTTTAACATTGCATTGTCCCTGTTAATATTTCACAACACTTTAACTTCTGGAGGGGGAAAAAAACTAGAAAGTGGCATAAAAATAACATGTAAAGTGTTGTTCCCACATGCTGTGCTCAGTCTTGGCATGCCGGTTTGCTCCACATTTTCCCGAAAATGACAAGAATGCATCCCATCTGATCCATCCTGTGAAAAATTTAAGCGCATATTTGAAAACACAAAATACTGTTTTCATAAACTGCTGAAATCTGTGAGAGTTTGGCAGTAATTGCAGGAACAATGGCAGAACTCTGCTTTATTTTTTTATTTTATTTCTATTTTTTTCCTTCCCCTTTCTTCTCTTGTCAAAGCTGCTAGAATCCTGAAGCTGTATTGCTTTCTTGTGTGTTGATCCACTGCTCCGTAAGACATACATGTTAGTGACTAAACAGATACTGACAGTGGGATTTTCCCCATTCTTTAAGGATCAGATGTTGATAGCCTTCTGAACCAATTCTCTAAAATTCTATTAAAGTGAGACCAGAAGAAACTTGAAATGTCTTTTGCTGCTTTGTATTCCTTAGGAATTTAAGGTCCACTTTTTATTGCATAGCAAAATTAACACATTGTCTTTGTCAGGGTTCTATGGATGTGAAAAGATACCATGACCACAGTAACTCTTATAATAGAATGTATTAGATTGGGGCAACTTTCTTGTAGTTTTAACTTGTTTAATCTGTAATCATCCTGGTGAGGAGCATGGTGGCACACAGGCAGTCATGGTGATGGAGAGGTAGCTGACAATTCTAACTCCAGATCTGCTGGCAGGAGAAGGAGAAAAGGACACTGTGTCTGGCCTGGGCTTTTAAAAACCACAAAACCCAAAGCGTGACAATTTCTCCCACAAGGCCACATCTTCTAATTTTTCTTAACAAATACCACTCCCTATTGACTAAGCATTCAAATCAGAGATTCTGTGAGGGGCATTGTTTTTCAAATGACCACACATATTTTTCATTATCAACACACACTGTTCTTATTTTCAAACCAACAGAGTAAATTAAGCTTTTTGGTCAGGATCCCTTTACACAAGAGATGCTGAGGCATCTGCAAAGCATGAACGCTTCCCCAGTTACCTTTACCAACAGTTAGAGTTGGGAGTAATTGAAAAAGAAAGTCCAATGTAGTTGAGATGACATAACTTTTTAAGCCAGTTTTGCTGGGCTCTTTGCTTTGTGGTGCTCTGTAATTCTGCACCTTTCACAACATGGGTACTTTCTGAAAGCCTAGAGAGTGCTGCGAACAAATGCCTGTCTGCGTTCTGTGTGCTAACATACAGTTCCCGAGCTGCTTCAGGCTAGGGGCTGGAGGTTGAAACACACAAAGACACACAGACAGGAAGAAAACACAGACAGACAGACATGGACATCTAGTCACTGCTAAGAAGCCCTTTTTTTAATAGCACCATGGAGGCTTATATACCCAACAGTCAGGTGGGCCAACAGGTGAAAACCTTATCCTCTGATCCTCAAGGCAAGGCAAAACATGCTTGTGAAACATAGCTTTCAGCAACCCAGATCAGACGTAAAGATCTCTAGCATAGAAGAGCAGCTGGAGGCCAGGACTCCAAATGGTCCCAACATAGAGACATATATGAATTGTGCAGTCTAGCTGAGAGCTCAAGAGAAGACAGAGTTGGGTACCGTCCAGTGACAGTATCAACCTGATTAGAACCTGTCCATATATTTAGTCTTTTGAGGGGAGTCACAATAGCAGAAGCAAAAACAGCTAGTATATGATGTGGGTTTTTACTGCATTACATACAAAATATTTTCTTATTTCAGTGTCCATAGTTCTAAATTTAGGATCCTAATCCTAATTCACAGAAATGATACACACTCAGGAGGCCAAAAATGTATGACCCTAGCATTACACAAATGCAAATTTAGTCAGTAACTTGACTTTATGTGCAAACTTTTAAAACCACCCTAGGCAACTTAAACTTTTGGTTCTTCCTCTTTAATTCAAAAGCCAATTGTAAAGTATAGCACTGAGTACTGTTGCTCCTTGTGGTCTAATGCACATTGGAGAAAGAGAACACTGTACTTACGTTACTTAATAATCACAGCATGCGGTTTAGGATCATATTTATACTTGAATAGCAATTATGAATGTATAGTTGAAAAGCCTTTCTAGATAATGAATAAGTGTGGGTGTTTTTGAGACATGTTTGGGGTTTTCCAAAGATCAGTGAGAGTAGAATATTTTAGAGGAGAGTTTTAGAGTAGGGTGACACAGGCTGGACAGTTAAAGAAAGTTGAAGAAGATGTTGAATTAAAGCCCATAAAACCACAAATTTTATATTATATTTTTCAATGATTATGCTTTTATCTCTTTTCTTTATTTTAGAAATTATCATACAAATCTCAATGCCCATAAAAAATAAACATCTCAGGGAACAGGTATCTAGATATTTGATTAAGGTGATTTATCCATTTTTTTAAAATTAGCTTTTTGAAATTAAAATATACTTATATTATTTACTCCTTCTTCTTTCCTCTCTCTAACCGCTTCTATACTCACCTCTTTTTCCTCTCAAATTCGTGGTCTATTTTTCTTTAATTGTTTTATACAAACACACATGCACACATATAAATGTGGGAACACTGTCTTCTCTGTCTACTTACTGTTACTTGTATGAATATGATTTGGCGGCGGTAAAGGTAATTAATACAGAGTAACTTGTATGATATTTATTGTGATAATCTCAGTGCCACGATGTTTCCTGTGTGTTCCATCATTTGATAGTTCATTGTTGAATCTGACAAAAGAGCTCCAGGGCATTCACAATGCACATTCTCTAAGCTAGGTTTTAAAATGTGCACCAGACATTTAGGACAGGACAGGAAAATATTAAGTCCATTAATATGGAAATTACCTAGGCTGTTTCTTTGGTTCCACCCTCTGTACTGATTATAATATAAACAGGACTCAAAATATAAACTTTCATGTTTAGTAAAAATACTGTCTATGTCTGAGTTTGTAAGAGTTGTTTCAGAGATGAGGCAATTTCTGTTAGCCTCCTAGTGCCTCAGGGAGGCTGTTTAATGAGGAGATGTGAAGCCTTTTACAGTTTATTGTTGATGACATTTTGAGGACACTTGCAGTTGGATAAACTGAAACACAATACAATTGGGTGTTTCCTTGAAGGTGCTTTATGTAAAGTGGTGTCTTATATCAAATTTTATAAGTTCTCAATTTCTACTTATAATAGGGAAAATTTCAAAAATAATAAGCAAAGTCGAACAAATGAATTCATTTATCTCTTTGAGTATAATTTGCATGTCTGACATCTGAATCTTTCTTAAGATCAAGGACTATTACTTTTAACATTTTCTCGGTTAAGCTGAAAGCTGTTAACACTCATTTGCTTTTCGGGAGAGACATAAAATTGACGTGACTGTGTATAGTGTTGACTGAATTTAAACTTGTCGAAAGCTTGGAATTGGCAATGTGGTTCTGATACAGACTTATTTGTGCGTTCACCGACTTAATGAATTTTGCCATACATTTAGAATAAAATGAATCAGGATAATATATTTTCTTTTGCTGCTCTTTCCACTTGAAAGCTTTTGTGAGCCACGTGTGGCCATAGAAAGTATGAAACAGTAGTCAAATGGGTGATGGGAGGTAAGCATCTTAGTCTGTCTGTGTGAACTAGTTCACTGTGACCTCAGGTCTGCTCGGACACTCAGTTATGGGAGTATCCATTCATAATAATTCTGTAATGAGTGGGTGCTTCTTGGTTCTAGCATTGGTAACAATAGTCTTTAATGCGTCTTCATAAATTTCTTAGTATCGTTCAAGACATAACTAGAAACTGAATCTTAGCTGTAAACTAAATCCTATTGACTTCTCTTTCTCTCTTCCTCTCTTTCTCTCTGTCTATCATCTCTCTGTTTCTCAGTGTGTGTCTCTGTGCATGTGTACATATGTGCAAGCACGCATGCAAATAACAGCAAATGTGTGTGCCGGCTAGAGGTATCTCCCTCAATGAATCACCACCTAGGAATTTTTCTTTCTCTTTTTTTGGTTGGGAGAGGGCGGGGTTTCTCAGTGAACTTGGAACTCACTGCTTTGGGTACACTGACTGGCAACCAAACCCTGGATCATCTGAACTTCTTTTGTTGAAGGATTATAAGCACAAACAACCACAACCAGGTTTTTACCTGGGTGTAGGGGCTTGAACTGAGACCCTCATGCTTGTATGGCATGCAGTTTACCTAATGACCCAGCTCCTGAGCTTTCTCCCCTTTTGTACTTTCTTGGGATTTTATGATGATGAAACTATATAATACTTGTAGTTCTCTTAGCTTCCATTGATGACACACGATTAGTGACCATTAACAGAAGGCTATATGAGTTTTAATCTTAATAGGGCTATGTCACCTGAAAATTCTTATTGAAAACTATTTCAAAACAGAGCTATCTGATGAAGAATTTTGGTACAAATGCACCCAGAAAATGGGGACTCTGAACACCTTTCCTCACTTTAATTAGGGAATGGGTTTTTGATGATTGGTTTATCCCTATTTGTATTGGACATTGAGGGAAATCTGCTAAATCCTTACTGTCTGGATTTTCTTCTCCCCAGTCTCCTCAGATACCTTCCTTCTTTTAGAAAGAAAAAAAAAGAAAAGAAAAAAATTTGACTGGATACAATGCCCGTTATTCTGTTATGCTAGCTTAAGCCAGTTTATTATCATGGATTCCACCGAGGCTTGATTATATTCCAGCTTCAGCCATTTTATTAACAGTGGCTCTAGATGTGTTGATTCAATCACACATTAGTAAGACAGTATCCCTGGGACCTTAATTAAACCTGGCTCTTCCTAAATTTCTGCAGCCTTCCCCCCAACCCCATTCTTATAATTTTACCCTTAGAAGGATCACCTTCTGCTCTAGTGTAATTGAAATGGTAAAAGCCCTAGGCTTTAGTTTTATTAGAATGATCGCCATGAAGAGAATGAAAGTATAGAGGCCGCTGTAGAAAAGATAGGTGTGAATTAAAACCTACCCCATGTTTGTTATAAGTGATTGAACTTGAGCCACGTTTCTTTATAAGAGAAGTGCAGTTTGTTAACATAATCAGGAAGAGGCCATTGCTCACACAACTCAGGGACAATCATGGGAATGAGTTACATTTCAATCAATCACATATATGCTTGATTTTTAGAAAAATGTGTCCACTTTGCTATTATAACCATCTGTAATCAAATATACTATGTAAAACAAAGACTAATTTGTGTTGTAATTATTTACTTGGTTATATAATGAAAAGCATTATGATGTGTTTTGTAGAGTAATTGCCTATGGCTGAGATAGGGTAGAAATTATTTTTTGCTGGAATGTTGATGGAAAGGAAATTAAACCTGCACAGACTAGTGGGCCAAGAAGCTTTTCTGATGAGACTATTGTTCCCGAGTACTATATTGTTATATTCATCTGCATTTTTGTAAACACCTGAAAAATAAGAACAAAAACATAGTGTCCATTCCCTTGTGCACATCAACATATTAGGATAAATGATTTTAATCCAAATGAAAAACACATTGGTTGGTAATGCCTGGAAAAACTCAGCCATCTTATTGGAGTGGAATTATTCATTGATAACAAGACGTGGTGATTTCAGAACCTCCAACTGAACTAAAATTCTATGAGTAACAAAGGATAAAGAGGGTGTGCAAAAATCTTGAGAAGACAGGACCCACAGTAAGTCATAGGAGATGGAGGCTACATCCACTCTGTCATTTTTTTTTCTGTGAACTTGTACAAATAAATGAAACTGACCAACATCTTCAGGGGCAGTTTTGGTGGTTTTGTTTTGTTTAATGTTTTATGCTAAGCCTTGTGAAATAGTATCTTTCTTTATATGATATAATTCATTACATGTCTACCTAAGTTTTCTGGGCCTGAAGAAAATTATTTTTCTCAGCCACAGGGCAATAGGAATCATTGGCTGTTCTTATTTATCCCCTATGCATATGCTTCTCTTCTCTCTTGCTTCCTCTTTCCCCGTTTTCAGAGGCACTTGTACAGTTTTAGAGCCCTGCTTATTTTATAAGTCTCTCTAGCAGAGGACATGGCAATAAATGCTTCCAAGTGCTCAGAGGAGACAGACAAGCTTTTATACCTAAGGAAAGAAAGGGAGAAAGAGGAAGAAAGAGGGAGAGAGGGAGAAGGAAAGGAAGGAAGGAGGAAGGAAGGAAGGAAGGTAGGAAGGAAGGTAAAGGAAAGAAAAAAATAAAGGAAGGAAGGAAGAAAGAAAGAGAAAGAAAAAAGAAAGAAAGAAAAGAAAAGAAAGAAAGAAAGAAAGACAGGAGCACAAGCTATTTTTCAGAAATTGTTTTTTGATGGTGTGTATTCTACTGAGACACAAACCTGAATCTAAGGTGGCAATTATTAGCTCCTTTAACTCAGCTTAACTCACAGTCCTGAAATCTATTCAACCCATAATGGAATTTCCTGTAGATCATCTAGGCCAGAACACATCTGTTTTGTAAGGTTGTCTCCCTCAGTACATTTGACACTGCCAACTTCATGGCACAAGGTGAGAAAGTGAATCTTCATGGAAGGTGCCAGTCACAGACAAAAAGAACATCAAACTTGGAGAGACAATTTAATGATATCAGCAAAAGGGGTGTGTGTGTATGTAATGTTCATATTTAGACCCTGAAGACAAAAGAGCAAATTACCTCCTCATACCCAGTGAATGGCATTCATTCTAAACCAACAGCCACACTGTGAAAAACAATACCAGTAAATGCAAGCATGCTTTCTTTGCACAATTCTGAATAAGTTCCTGATGTTCTTCTTAACAAGGTCAAAAAGCAAGGGTGTGGGGAAAGAGTGTGAAGGAAACAAATCACAATAAGCAAATTCCATTTTGCCTTTTGCTAATTTAATGTGTCACCAAATGAGGTTATGTCTGCACCCAATAAATATTTTGAAAGAATCCTTCTAGAGTAAAGTATGAAAGAAGGTTTACAAGAGATGTTTTGTCACCTAGTAACATATGCATCGTACATCAGGAAGAAATTAATGATTTCCTTTCTAATAAACATCGACAGTCTGGAGCTCTTAGGAAGTTACCTAGTATATCTAAAGATACATTTGGCATAGAAATCAGTTTTGAAGTTCACAAATGCTTTGTTGTGCTTGCCGCAAACTTAAGCCCGTTGACTTTTCCATCCTTTAAGCAAGGAAGGTAGGTAATATGTTGTCTGAGCTTTTTGTCCTGCCCGGTTCCCACAATCATTCAGTCCCAAAGAAATCACGCAGAGGTCTACATTAGTTATAACTGATTGTCCCATTAGCTCAGGCTTCTTATTAACTCATAACTTATATAGCCCATTGTTAGCCCCTTATTCTTGTCTATGCTAGCCATGTGGCTCAGTACCTTATTCAGCGGGACAATCATATCTTGCTTCTGTGGTCGGGTCAGGACTGTGTCTTCTTTCCAGAATTCTCCTGTTCTCTTTGACCTGCCTCTACTTCCTGTCTGGTTGTCCTGCCTATACTTCCTGCTTAGCTACTGGCCAGTCAGGATATATTTAGAAAATAATTGACAGAATACAGACCCCTGTCCCACATCACTTCCCCCTCTTTTTTATTTTTTAAACAACAACAAAATATCCGTAGTCCATTTTTGGGGAATGTGGGCATAGTTTTCCAGGCTACTTCCTGCTGGTTGGGGGCTCTGATAATCTTATGGGGACCTAAAGAAAATTTAGAATTATGTTCTGACTTGAGAATCCTATGAGGCTTGACCATCTCAGGCAGCACCTTGAATCTGTTTTGGATGTAGAACTCTGACTTCAGGGCCATCTGTTCTTACTGGAGATTTCTCAGGTGGTCTTCCTTAATCAAACCTGTTTTTTCTTAACTCAGAATGAATCCACAGCCTCTTATTTTTTCGTAGAAACAAAAGCAAAACCTCTTATCCAAAAAAAACATACCTTATGACTTCAATTTTGAAGTCAAGCTATTTTCAAAATAATTATCTTGGATTAATTCAGCAGCATTTATAAACAAATATCTTTTTTTTTTTTTTT
>JAQHUG010000155.1:875027-917063 GCA_028555095.1 Dicrostonyx torquatus | reverse complement strand
AAACCTTTACAATTGCTCTCTCTGTTCCCTTTCAAATCAACTTCCCTTTTTTCCATTGTTGCTGATTTTCTAGAGGAAATAAGGATGTGGATACAAGTTTTTTTTCTTTTATTCTTCAGCAAATAATAGAAATACAAATAAAATCTTTCAATGTCTTTCAAAAGTAAACATATTTTAAAACATGGAGAGGGAACTATTGTTAATGTAGTCCTAGTCAAAATCAAGTTAGAAATACGTTTTATCTACTCAACCTGGGACATGTTGAGGGTGCTATAAAAAGTCTGAGCATGAGTTTGGTTTTTTTTCTATTGGCTTCATCAATAAAATGATGGGAATCTGAGATAATGAAGAGCTATATGAATAAAAGTTCCAGCTTATTGCCATGTGAAAACATGTTTTAATTAATTGAGTTTCAAACTGCTCAAAGATGTCACTTAGAAAGAGAACTGATGTGTTAAAAAAAAAAAAGCATAGTCAACTAACATAAATGTTCCACCAACCCTGGGAGGGATCTCGTCCAGTAGATCATTAAGTTGTCAACTGCTATGAAGAAAAACAAACAGAAAATAACAAGATCAAACAAGCAAACAAAACCTTTACTCATCTCCCTGGATTTTTGTGTAGCTTTTTGAAGACTATGTCATTTTTAGCTTTGAATGTCTTTTCCTTTTGGATGCCTTTATTACTTGGCTGCTTCTTATAACTAAAATATATATTTATGGAAAATGATGAGATTCTCATGAATTATTGGCTCAAGGTATCATAATGCATACTAAAGAAGGCATTGAAGAGACAGGAAAACTATACACGAACATCTTATAGAAATTTTTCCCTTTCTACTTCAATGCATTTATTTGGGAAATGTTTATTTGCCTGAATGTGCCCTGCCAGCAAAATTTTATACATGACAGCTAGTTTTATTGTTGGTGCACATCATGAATAACAACTTTATTTGATGGCAAATGAGATGCCCCAAGTTGCAAGCTTTCTATAAATGTATCTGAATTGTTCAATTCTGTTCTCATTGTATAATTTCCGCTCTGGCCCCTTGCCTGCTGATATTCAGATAAAGACTTCATTCAAATCATTTTCAAAACTGTCCTGTGTTGCTGAATATCCTAAGCGGTCAAATTGTTCAATGTGTATTAGCTATCACACACGTACCTCACAGGTTTTCATCAGATAGTGCCAACATCATTTCTTTGTAATGAGTGGTAACAGGAATAACAAAGGAATGCCTCCTGTGAGATTCTCAAACTCTGGCAGATTATTAGCAATAGAATTAGCCTATGATTGTATAGACTCACCTCTCTGAATATGCAAGTGAATCATTTTGTTTCTTTTTCTTCTCTGCTCTTTTTCATGCCGCCTCACATGGATTTGGAAATGGTAATTGCTGCTTGATCTTTAATGACTTGGCCCTTGGTTTCTCCTTCAGGTAAGTGTTTCTGATTCTTCCATTTTCTTAAGGATCCATGGTTGTAGTTTACAATCATTTCTTGGTGCTAATTTATCTTCTTGAGTACTCTTGCAAAATGAGGTAAAAATTAAGCTTAGAAAGACAGATGCATGCCTGAGGTCCTTTTCAGGAATGGCGCAGGGCAGGGACTAACATGAATACTCACTCAGTGATATTGCTGTTTATAGGATCCACATGTTCAAAATTCACTTGAAACCTGTTTTGTTACCTACTCTTTTTTAAAACACTAGCCCTGTTAGAAACTAATTACTAATCATAATCTTGCTCACTTAGATATAATAATGTAGACTTTCTAGTAGATGGTGACAGTATGGCCACCAGATCACAGATAACACTTTTGGTAATCCCAACAGCATATGTGTTAAAACAGAATTCCAGCTTTAGATTGGAGGATGCTGTTCATTATAGAGGTAAAATTAGAAAACTCCAGTGTGAAGGCCAAATTTGGCCAGTGGGGAATTATGGGCTGCTTTTTACATGTCTTAGTGCTTGACAAATATAAAAGGAATTATGCAATGAAATCATATATTCAATGCCAGGCAAATGGAGTATTAGAAAGTATAAACTTTCAATGTTAATATCTAGAACTCAGATTTTCTTGTAACAGTGTCATGCTTGGTCCTTATGTGTTGTTTGTGGCTACTCTCATGTGGTAACCATCAATCCCCCAAATTCTCTGGTATTTGTATTCTGACCCACCTGGGAGTAAATCTGCTGAGACTACTTTAAGTATGAGCATGTAGGAGGTTAATTGCTAAAAACCGTTCCCTTTGTATCCACTGATAAGAACAACGACGAAATAATCATCCACCTGGCCTCTTCTGCCAGGTCACGTGGGACCTTACCACATTGAAAACGACCATATCGAGCTCCATGAAAGAGCAAATCTGACTACAGACTTAAATGTTCCTAGAACATTCTTTTACATAGCTATACTTCTCATATATTTCTCTTCACTTTATCACTTAGTATTCAGCCCACTGAATCTAATTCATTTTATCCTGGTCTATCTTTGTGTTTGTCTATGTACATTCAAAATCAAGTGGTTTATGGGAATTGGGGAAGTGGCATTTTATGGCTGGTGGATTTGTAATACATCATGTAATGAAAAGCAGTTTCCTCAGACATTCTTACAAAATTCTTGGGGTTCCATATAACACAAGAGAATAGAGAAGTCTTGTGGACACTGGCTACTCTGAATTACATACAAATCTACATAAAAACATTCAATGCTGACTATTCTTATCTAGTTTAGTACCTTTGATGCCCCAAATATATATGGCTGTGTTTTATGGAATTGATTTTGCAGAGTATTTCAGGGATCAAGGAGAAATGGGGGTGATTCTATGCACTTTAATTAAGAAGATCAAAATTAACTATGGTGCATTTCTATTTTCGCACCTCTGCATTTTGCAGAAATGGAAGCATTTTTAGTTTAGATTAGTAAGAGAGAGAGAGAGAGAGAGAGAGAGAGAGAGAGAGAGAGAGAGAACAAAGAAAGCACATTCTTGGAATATTGCAGGAGACAGCGATGTAGAAATGAGTGGTTATTAAGAATATGCATTATCCTCTAGGTTTAGACCACTGGGAAATAAAGCTTCCTCGCCTGCACTTGATATATGATGACAGGCACAAAGAAAAAGGCAAACACACCCCGGATCTTCAAGCCTAGTACATTTATACTGTACGTTTTCTGAGCATTTTCATGAAAATTTGACATTACAGCACCTCAGATAGAAACAGCAGGAGTCACCAGGGAAGGAACAGCTGGATATTTTATTAGGTTTTATGTTGTACATGCGGAGCCCATGTTTGCCATTGTCAGTGTGTAAAAGGATATGAAAGCTCTGAGCATCATTCCAATCTCGAAAGCATAGGAGGCTGCAGCTTTGTTCTCTCAATACCTGGATGGAAAGCTCACTGTGAGGTCACTGAAAACAGAACGCCTTTTCTGCTTGGAATGTTAACTGAATTTCACAATAAAATAGCCCATAGTTGTTGTAGGGAGGGTGATTCTTTGTAACTAGACAGTTATATGGGTGGATGTAGACGATGTGTTCTGTAATCTTGCAAGTCTCTGTCTTCTCTTGTGCCTTAGGTGGCACTAAGGATGGGCCTGTTTGTCAAAGATCAAAAAAGATATCCATTTCCTGGTACTTATGGTGTCATAGTTCTCTAAAAGTTGTATTTATGCTTTTATTTTGTGTGTATAGGTGAGTGTACAGGGCAGGAGAATTTGCCTACATATGCAGGTGTGAAAATCATAGGACAATATTCTGGAGATGGTTCTCTTTTTCACACATGTGGATCCTCAGGACTGAACTCTGGTCATTAGGCTTATACCCTTTGAGATCATCCACTGGCCCTGTTGTCCATTCATAAAACACTTTAAGGCTACCCATTTATCAATTTTGATGAATCATTTTTACTCAACACTTCTTACAGACATCTTCAAATTGGTATAGTCTTTGTAGGCCATTCAACTATACATCTTTATTTACTCCACCAAATCTCATCACTGTCTCTTCATTGTTATTACCTAAAAATGCCTTATTTGTCCCCACTGACTGCCTTCACAAAATGACTGGGTTATGTAATAAGCAGAAATCCATGTTCTCACCATTCTGGATGACACATGTCTGAGATATGGTATTATATTTTCACAATTTGGTTCTTTTTTCTGTTGTTATTGTTGAGAAAATGATTTGCTATTTAACATTGGCTATCCTTCACAATCAAGACTCACAGTCTCGGTCTCCAAAATTCTGAGATTATAGGTGTGTACCATAACCCTTTATTCTGAATTCTTTTAAAATTGTTATTTAATTATTTTCAGACAATATATTTTGATCATGTTTTCACCTCCTCAGTGTCTCAATGAACCTCCCCACCTCCCTCTCCATACAACAGACGATCTCTTTCCCTCAAAACTAAACTTAAAGCAAAACAAAAATTGAAAATGAAAATAAACAAACAAAAGTCCAGTAAGACAAACAATGAAAAAAGAGCACACGCACAAAACAAAAGCAATGGAGCTCATTTTGTGTTGGCGAACTACTCCCGGACATGGAGACTGTGTCCTTGATATACTGATATTCTGTTGGGAAAATCTGACTTTCCTTTTGTCAGAAGATATGAAGAGCAAGGGATTCCTTGGTTAGGGGTGGATTCCTAACTTCCACTTCATCCTCTGCTGCCCCTCATCTTCCCCAACAGACTCGAACCTATCAAGTCTTATTGTGCTGTCAGAATCTGTGAGTTCATAACTGCATCAGTCCTGTTGGTTCTGGAAAATGTTGTTTTCATGGTGTCATCTATAACCTCTGGTTATTATCCTCTGTCACCGTCCTCTTCCACATAGATCCCTGAGCCTTACGGAAGGGAGTTAATGAAGACATCCCATTTAGGACTGGGTGCTTCAAAGTCTTTTACTCTCTGCACACTATTCAGTCGGGGATCTCTGGGTTAATTGTCAGCACTGCAAGAAGTAGATTTAGGCTGACACATGACTTTTTGGGTTTTTGTTTTTGTTTATTTCAGAGACAGAGACAGACAGTTTTAGAGACAGAGAAGTGAATGGAAGTGAAAGAATAAGAGAGTCTAGTCTTGTGGCCACGGTATTACTGAATGTGGTTTGTACCCTTACAGTTTTATTTTAATCTTGACTACCAACTACAGGTCCTGTCTCTAGGTATGGTTATGCTGTAGACTAAAGTATTAGCATACGAATTTGTAAACAGAAACAAAAAACAAGGTTGAGTCCCTAGTATCTTTTGACAAAAATTGAATTATTAAAGGTGAGTTGGACAGATGCACATTTTCTTTACATAGACCTATAGGAAGTCTTTGTAGACTTGACTACCCATGTCTCTTTGCATGGGTTAGTGTTTTGTCTGTCATATGTTCATAATAAATCTAAATAATTACAAAGTACTTGTCAAATATCAGAAAGTGGCCAGTGTTCTAGTTCTAGTTTCTTATTTTTAAAGTTAATCCTTTAAAATCCTCATATATTTTGAACACTGGTAATAATTTATAAATGTACTCAATGATATTCCACAATGATAAAATTCCTAGCTTTGTATATAACCTGAGAGGTTCTGGACCCTAGTCATAATCTGGCAGCATTCTAGGCTGTATGGATTCAGAATCAGAAAAAAAGGATGGGTTCATAGTGCACAACAAGGTTTGCTATTGAAATGAAAAAAAAAATAACACTGTCTATAGTAGTTAGTAAATTAGTGCATTTCCAATGGTGGGTCATGAGACAGAATTTGTCAGGTTAAAGGGGAGTCAATGCCAGGCAAATGGAGTATTAGAAAGTATAACACATGGATGAATAAGTCTATAAACTATTTCTGCTGGGGAAAATGATGAAAATACAATATACTTGAGTTTTGGATTTTTTTCTTGTTTTTATTGAGGTTCTGGGATGTGTCAGTTTTCAAGTTTTGTAGACAGATAAATAGAAATAAAGACACTGTTTTTGAGCTGACATTCTTAGGCTGTGAATATAAGTAACAACTAAGTAATTACATTATCAAAATCTTAGACTGTAAAAATATATTAAATATAATATTTAATTAATTATAATACCTGCCATGAACCAGCAGAATGACAAATAATGTCTATTCTTTACTGGTTCTAGAGGTCACCTAAGAGGTGACTAGAGGGTGATAGCAAGTTGAACTTGTATTAAGAGAACTCATCAGGAGAAGATCCAAGTGAATGGAACATTTTCCTTACTATATCAGAAATTATTTGTCTAAAGTTATGAAATTAGACATGGGCTTTGTCTTAAAATATGCATCTAAAAGTTGAGAGAATACAAAAGATATTTATGCCCTCCAAAATCATACCTTGAAAGACTGCTTTCTAGTGATAACAGTAGAAAGAGAGCCCTACAGAAGTTAATTAGTCTAGGAAGTTAATGCTTTATTATGTGATCAGACAAACCTCCCTAATCCCCTCTGTTATATGAAGGCACTGGGAATATATTGTCTATATATATTCCATAAGATGCCCGCCTCACATTCCACACTGTCTATTGCTTTGATGTTCAATTCTGCAGCCTCTAGAACTGCTAGAAATAAATGGATCCACTTTAAGCCCAGTAGAATAGCATGTCATCGTTATAGTAGTGCAAATAAAGTAAGATAGGTAAATAAACTCTCTAGCTGCTCCACTTACATATTCCTAACAAAAATAACGGTGATGGGAATTCCTTTTAATTTTAGGAATCTGAAACCATCTAGAGCAGTGGTTCTCAACCTATGAATGCTGCAACACTTTAATACAGTTCCTCTTGTTGTGATGACCCCAACCATAAAATTATTTCATTGCTAATTCATAAATGTATTTTTGCTGCTATTATGAATCATAATGTAAATATCTGTGATTTCCAACAGCCTTAGGCAACCCCTATGAAAGGTTCATTTGCCCCATGCACACACACAAAGAAGCTGTGACCCAGAGGCTAAGAGCTGCTGATCTACAGCAAAGAAATAGCCAAATGAAAAAAAAAATAAACCAAATGAAAAAAATAGCCTCATAAATGAGATGGATGGTGGAGTATATAATTAAGAAACTAGACAGTTGTTGTAAATGGGTGGGAGATTCTTGGGAATTGCTGAAGATTTTTCTAATTTCATGAACATATGAAAATGTACATATTTAAAGCTTTAAATATTTTTCCAATACTATATTCACTAGAATACAGCTATTTTCCCGCCTTATTTTTATCATACATAATTTTGAGTGCCTTTCTTTCCTGTTCATTAAGTTAACATGAAGTGTTTGTTATATCTGAAGGAGTAGAAAAGCATTATCTTTTTCAATATCCAAAGCTTAGAGGCTACAACAAACAACATCTTTTATCTACCAGAGTTTAAGTTGATTATGAGTTTGGGGTTCTAGGTAGGTTGTTTTATCTAAGCAAACAAACAAAAGTATAACAAAACAAAAAAGAATAAATAAAATAAGAACTCAGGCCAGGTGGTAGTGGCACAGGCCTTTAATCCCAGCACTCAGAAGGCAGAGGCAGACAGATTTCAGTGACTTTGAGGCCAGCCTGGTCTACAGAGCTAGCTCTAGGACAGTTTCCAAAGCTGCACAAATACCCTGTCTCAAAAAAGTTGGAAAAAAAAATAAGAGCTAAGAATCTCTAGACATTTTAGTCAACATATAAACTAGCTTGCTTAGGTGGAATTCATATGGATATCTCTGTTTTCTGTTACTATAAAGAATTCCTAAGACTCGATCACTTTATAAAGAATCTGAGCATACTCAAAGTTTTGGAGACTTTCGGGAAATATCACTAGTTTTGTGTGGACCTCATGGCAGTTGACATTATCATAAATAAGGAAGGAATATATGAAAAGAAGGGAAAATTGTCGCACAGGAGAGTAAAAATATGGGGATGGACCATGTTTTCTCTCCCTAAATCTCCCCTAAACACCAGCTCCAGTTCCCAAGCAGACTGCCTTTGTCTTTTGTTGGTAGAAGCCCTAGTAATATACAACTGGTCTCTGCCTAAACAAGGTTTATCTCTGTGGAACTACGGTTGAGCACCAAACTCCCAACACTTGGACTTTCGGTGACACTTTTATATCCAAGCCATGGGAACCAACAGTCAAATCATTGTCATACACAAAAAGATGATGTTTCTTGCAGGTGCTGGTTCATCCCTACAGGATCTGTCTACAAAACTGCTTGTACATCCTCAAAGGTTCACTCAGAGTTCTTCAATAATAAAAGAACGTCTGTACAATAGATTGTTTTGGTCTCAGAGTTCATCCCTATTAAATATAGGAAAGTGTATCATATATAAATACCAGGAGGTGAAACTAATTTATAGACACTTTGGTGACGAGTTCCTAAAAAAATAAGTTATTTAGTACTGAAACCAATAGTCACATTATATTGCCCACTAAGTTAATGTTTTAAAATGTATATTAATTTATAGTTTTCAATTAGCAGTTGACATGATTGTTTTTGAATCTTAATATCTGTATTTAGTTTCTCACAGTACACATTTCTATAATCGCATCTTCTGATCTGGTTTTTAAATTACCTTTATTTCATGGAATAATGATGTTAAGGAAATTTGCGTATCAAAAGGTGAAAATATATTCCTAGAATAAATTATCAAGACTCTGTCCAGCATAATTGATGGTGATTATTTTACAGTATCCTGTCCCATTTATTACAGTAATAATCTTTTCATCCAATTAACAGTCAATTTGTTTAGTTATGTTCAGATATTAGCTATATTATTTGCCTGTTAATGAAGGTTAAATGTTAATTACACCATTCTAACAGTGGCTGAAAGTCAGTAGACTGAAATTGCACAAATTGTTGGTTGCTTCTTTGGCCAGTGTATATTAATGTACTTTGTTAATATTGTGATAATTTTATTACCAACTTCATCATATCCTGATTTACTAAAATCAAACCATCCATCCTGTGCTGCATTTCGCCATACTCTGGGGATATGTAATTAAATGGTTAAGGTACATTCGAGGTGTATTTTGCTAAATATCATGTCTGCTTCTCCATCTACTAGAGTGTACAATAACAATTAACCATCACATCATGTTTATTTTCTCAATACTCCCTTACTCACCCTTTGGTACAGATCGCTGGACCCTGACCATTCTTACACTGTCTTCACTAGTCTTTCAGGATGTCACCTTGCCTTTGTTCTTAGCTACTCCATGATGCCTCTTCCAATCCCATTTTTTTTTCTCCAACTCTTCTGCTATTTACCCACCTGACCCATGTGCTAATAACAAGGTACAAATCTTGCATTGCCTCAGAGGGGAAAGAGGCCAGTAATCACTTAGGAACACAGATTTAGGTTAAACCAATTTTATATTACAACGTTTTAATAGTTTTATGAGGGTTTATGTAGTAACAGAACAAAGTCATAAATCATGCCGTGTCTTAAATACTTACGTGGAAGCATTATGTAAGAGGATTAAATCAAAGTTGAGAGACCTCTGCTTTAGGCCTGCAATGTTGTTTGATGAAAACTTGTTAGTCTTTATTATAGGTTGTTGGAAGCTATGTGTCTGTACATTCCAAAGGATTAAACTAAGGGTCACTAAGATATTAGATATATAGAGTGATGGCCGTTAAAAAGCCTAAAGGCAGCCTAAGATAACTTGATTTTTTTCATTTTATTCTTCTCAAAGATTTCTCTCAGAGACACTTTCTCCTGCTCACGTCAATTTAAACTGCAGCCTCTGTCTCCATCCTTATGTGCTCTGTCTCCCATTCTTGCCCTCTCCCATTTTATCTTTCTTCTCACTTTGAGTAGACATTTTCACTTACATTTCCCTTCCCCATATCAATTTCAGAGTCTGTAATACAGTAAGTAGTTAGTAAGAGTTTAATGATAAGGAAATGTAGGAGGAACCCAAGGAATTATACTGACACACAGCATGGCGCTGTGACAAATGAAACGCTTTGGTTTCGACAGCATAGGTGTTATTTGCTTTATTTTTCAAATGAAGGCAATTAGAAGTCTCACCCAAGGTCACAAAACTAGTTAAGTGTCAAATATTAAACCCAAACTCAACTCTCTTGATTCCTAACCTGGTTTTTATTTCACTACAATGGTGCTAAAAATATAAAGTTGTCTGTTCTTGGGAGCTTCACTGCTGAGTCCCCCAAGAACTTGTAGATAAAGAAAGAAGATGCCTTCTGAGAATTCCACTATGAAATCGACAGATAATGAATCAGTCACTGTAAAGTGCTAGAATCATTTTGAAACCAAGGGACCATTTCTGATTAAATAGCTGAAGATTTCCAAAGAATGAAATGTTAATAAGAAAAGGGAGACAGAAGCACTTCAGAGCAAAGCAAAGTTGGACAAATGTTTCCAATGGGTCAGTGGAGTCCACGAATTTCAAAACAATTGTCTTTTAATATATCACCTTGCACAGCCCTTGCCAATAAACAATTGATACATTTCATCTCACTAATTCATTTTTTTCTGATCTCATGATAAGAAAATCTCTCTCTCTCTCTCTCTCTCTCTCTCTCTCTCTCTCTCTCTCTCTCTCTCTCTCTCGCCTCAAACTCATTAAAATCTACCTGTCTCTGCCTCCCAAATGCTGGAATTAAGGGTGTGCGCCACCACTGCCAGGCAACAAACCTCTTTTATAGTTAATAATTGATTTTACTGTCGATATAGACAGTGTGCACTCTAACAGTCTAAGTTATTTCTTATTGCTATTAATCATTTTAATTAAAACTGATCAAACTTGTAGCACGAATAATAAAAACTCAGAGACAAATAGTGGGGTTCAACCTGAAGATCTGAAAAGCAAAGTAGCAAGCCTCTAGAGAGCTCTTACCTCTATGAACTCTTCAGACTGAAGGAGTGAACTCCTGTCTCATCCATCCCACTTATAGTCCTCTCTAGTGCTGGGAGTAAAAGCGTACACCACGACCACTGGTTCTCTATGACTAACTAGTGTGGCTAATGGGATTAAAGCTGTGTGCTGCCACTGAGTGTGACTGTGTAGCGTGCTGGTCTTCAGGCAAGCTTTATTTATTAAAATACAAATGAAATATTGCGACAAACATTTGTGATTATGACTTGGCCTCTATGCAGCACACAGTTGATCAGAAATACTGATTTCACTTAGAGGTATATTTCAGCCTTTTTGATTATTAAATTCTGAAGATTTTTTTAAAACCTACTGAACTGTCATTTTCTATATGAATCTCCATGAGATACTAAACTAGGTGTACAAATATTCCACATTTCACTCCATTTACAGAGGGAAGAAAGAAAGGGAGCCAAAACTTACACAAGATCAATCCTGCTGGGGAAGAGTTCAAGCACAGAACAATATTGCAGGGCTAAATTTCATGCATTCTTTTGGGTTAAAACAGAGTATCTGATGGGAGGGTACATGTAAAGAAGGGAAGTCCTTTGGCTCTTGAGACTCATAAATCCAATCAGCATAGTAGCAGCATCCAATTAGGTCCTATGTTGCGTGACTGAGAAAATGAAGAGATGCACGAATAGAGGAAATAGGTCAAACAGACCTACAATAGACTAACTTTACTAAAATACCTCCTTGGAATGAGAATATGAGCAAGGAGGTCAAGACTATGATGGGTTCATCCATTGAAACAGTTTACCTGAGCCCACCAACTCCAGCCAGACTGGAAGGAACAAGCATAGGACCAAAGTAGTCTCTCTGAATGTTGTTGACAGTTACATGGCTGGGGTAGACTGAGGGGCCACTGGCAGTGGCACCAGGATTTATCCCTATTGCATGTATTGGCTCTTGAGGAGCCTATTCTATTTGGATATATACCTTGCTCAACCTGGATATGGTGGTGAGGATCTGGGACCTTCCACAAAGTAATGTGTTTTGCCCTCTTTGAGGATTGGATGGGGGGTAGGGGTGCGTGGAGGGAGTGGGAGGAGGGGAGGAAATGGGAACTTGGATTGTTACTATTTGAGAAATCTAATAAAATTAGAAAGAACCACACCCTCATGTTGGCTAACACACATACATGCACACATGCACATTTGATTTTAAAATATAATATATTTACTATCTAATTTTAATATGTACTCATATATTTAATGTTAATGTTATATATATTTAACCCATCTTGCAAGACAGCCATTAATCTGTGCCTAGACTGATATTCAATTGCCTAATTTTCTTCAGCAGTCCTTATTCTTAAAGTATCCTTCTTTAAGGAGCTCATACTTCCAGCAGGGACAATACCTACCCAATACACAGCCAGCCAGACCTTTTTTCTGAGCATGGCTCAAGAATGAAGTGTGAGCTGCATTCAGCATTGTAGGCAACATTTGGTCCAGAATGACTCTTGTTTTCAAGGAAAGACCTTGTTTCTGTGTTAGTTGTTGCTTTGACAGTTTGGAGTTTGTCAAGATGTCGTGAAAGCCTATAGGTATGGTCATGCACTGGAAGGGGTCTTAAGGATCAACTACTTGGGATAGCGTGCAGAGTATCCCCAGGGGAAAATTTGATCGTTTTGTTGACTTGCAACAAAATGAATCAAGTTTCTTAGTTAGACTAGATGGTGAACATACATCTTCTCACTTTCTGATTTACTAAGACACTTTTGCATATACATAGTGAGAGAGGGTTTCCCTGTGCAGGTCTGACTCTCTCCTGGAACTCACTCTGTAGACCAGACCGGCCTTGAACTCACAGAGATCTGCCTATTTCTGCCTGCCAAGTACTGAGATTAAAGGCATTGCTACCACAACTGGCATCAAAAAGTATTTTAATACCTGCATTTATAAATTACTTGTGCTTTGGTAAATGACTTTCTAGTAGTTTCTCCTTCTTAAATAACTGATTAACAAAAAACAAATCACTCAGAACAAATATTCTTTTCCAAGAAAGACATTGTTTTCTGAGCTTGTGACTTATCTTTTAAATTTATTTCACATTAGATGGTAAAAGACTATTATGACAACTTCAAATTCTATTGTTACATAGTTCGATCTTGAATAAATATTTAATTCCAGGGAACTAAGAACAACATGAACATATCAAACCATCCTGGAATTTTGGTCCAAATGATACTGGATTTTTAGTTCAATAGGCAAAACTTTCTCTTGCAAATCAAGAAAGCATTTGATTGTAAAAGAAATGAAAAAAATAAATGTTTGAATGTATAAAGGAAAAGCATTCCATTACTTTTTTGAAGGAAACGTGGAAAAGAACAAAAGCACTAAAAGGAAGGTCCCCGGGCATAAGGATGGGGCATTAACAAGAACTAAGGAACAAACTGAGATAAAAGGTTCAGTAGTTAAAAATGTTAACATGGGAGCTATGGAGATGGCTCAGTGGTTAAAAATCACTGACTGCCCTTCCAGAGGACCCAGGTTCAATTTACAGCACCCACATGGCAGCTCACAACTGTCTGGAACTCCATGATCTGACATTCTGACACAGACATACATACAGATAAAACACCAGTGCACATAAACATACACACAGAGACTAAGGTCACCTCATGGTATTTACCTTAATATGTTGATAGAAGCTGAAGCACAAAGCCAACCAATGCCTTATATATCAGGAATTTATACAAGTACCATGTGGAACCAAGCTGATATTTCTTCATGGTTTATAATCTGCGTGACATTGCTAGAAGTGAACCAGAATGGACATAGATTGTTAACATGGTAAGGGGGGAGATTACCACATAGTCTTTGGACTTCAGCATCAGACGAGGCAGGCATCAACATTTAAATTTACATTCTAAACTCAGTGCAAATGACTTCAAAGCTATGTCATGAATATTTTTATTTTCTATAAAAGAAATTAAAAAATATGGGATGTGAAGATGTAGGACCAACTGAAGAATGCTACCATCTTTATGTCTCCCAAAGTAATGTCATGGGCTAAGAATCTTCCATGATTTCTATAGATATTCTCAAGCTAGATATCTGTCATCATGAGTCTGTGTGTAGCAATGGCAATGTCACACAGTGAGATATTATCAATAATAAAAATAGTGCCACTTTTCTCAAGACTTGAAAATTGGGGGCATTCCAATGGTACTAACTACAAGACCATTAAATTTTCTTCTTTGTACTTTGAATAAACTAAATAAAATAGGTTATGTTATTTTTTTCAATTGTTACACATATCTGTGGTGTGCACATGTATATCTGTTCCCTTATGTATGTATCCATATGTATGTGCAGGTACAAGTGCACACTTGCCTCTGTACGATCATGGGGGGCAGAAGTTAATGTTAATCATTTTGCTCGAACGCTACCCATTGATCCAGGGTCTCTGACTTGAACCCAAGGTTTGCACATTAGCTTACACACTAACTACCCAGCTTCCTGGTATCTACGTGCCAGCAGCCATCCTGACTCTAGTGATCATCCTGGTAAGACATATGCTCTATCCACTGAATCATTCCCTCCATCCTCACAAAAGGCTAAAAACTCCTACTTCTGCTTTAGAATAGGCTAATCAGTGATTTTTGCTTTTATTTCACTGGTTTGAGAGCTCCTCTTTCGTGGCATTGGAGCCATCAGCCATTAAGTCTCCATTAGGCATGAATCTTTTTGTTGAAGTAATCTGTGTGGGAAACGTTCTTTCTATGTCAAGGTGGTTGTTTAGCTAAATCAGAAAAATGCTTTGGATGAATTTCTTGCTTAAATTGATTTTGCATGTTGTTCCTCACAAAATCCAAGTACTTTCAATTTATCTCAAGAGACCTCTTAATCTGGATCATTGCTTTTGTTTCATTAACTCTCATAGTAGATTTCTTTTCATTATAGCTTGTTTAAATACTCTAATGAAGGAACAAATCGTAACTGGATCAGGATTATCACAGGGCATTGTCAATAATCAATTTTGTTGCTGCTAGAAAAAAAATATAACTTTCATGATTGCTGGGCTTAGATCATATCTGAAATTTGCAGTCCCTTCTCAAGGAATGTCATCTTGCCATCAATTAACCCAGTTGACAAAGACCTGCAGTATCTGTACACAGACATTCCTGTTAGTGTTATTAAAGATTTGAACAATGCTCACCACACATAGAAAGATGGCAGCATCACATTCTAGAGAAGATGTGACCTATAATTTGAGATAATGGTTCTGATGATGGAGGAAGACCAGGCAGAACTCACAACTATGACTAAATTGAAGGGTGCACCCTGAAGACACAAGGTTAGAGGCTTAGTCCCTGGCTTGGTGATTTTGGGAGCTGGTGGAAAATTACAACAGAAGGTCCCATAGGGATCCTTCAACCACTGAGACAGGCCTTCAAAGGGGGCTGAGGAATCTCAGACTTTCGATTCTTCTGTTTTTCCCAGACAAATGCTGGTAAGTTTCTTCCATTGTATGTTGTCACCATGATGTACTTCTTCACCGTAAGCCCAACAACATTCGGACGTCCAGTTTAGGTCTATAACTTCCAAACCTTTTCTCTCTACAAGCTGATTATCCAGCTATTTGTTGTAGTAGTAGAAATATGGCTAACATAATACTGTATTTATTTTTCATGCACATTTATTTTATCTGAATAAATAGTATTTCTGGAACAAAAATATAAATATAGTGTTTGATGTTGAATTCTGTGGTGTCCTTGTAAAATATCTCCTATTCAGAGAATCTTTAAAAAATAATTATGATTAATTTTACTGAGAAGATAGGGCATATTTCTCAAGGTATTTTAAAATCTCTTTGTGGATTAAACTCTAAATGTGTAAATGAATACAATTAATTACTGCCTGTTCCTTCCACCACTTCACATGTAACTGCTTGCCCTGAGTTGTTTTTACAGAACTCTACTTGAGAAGCACACCCTTGGGTCACATTGAAGATCATTAGAAGATACAGCCCAAAGAAACTCATTACTTTATTTACTGTTAGAATTTTGTTGAGGATGTTGTTGTCTGCATGGCCCTATGGGAAAACTCCCAGGAGAAAGATTTCTCATGGGACAATGCCAGGAATAGTCTCCTGTTTCTAGAACGAGTGCTTGTTGGTCCTGTGGACTTACACAGGGACAGAATGGCCTGTTTTTCCATGACTCTCTGGACTAGAAAACACTATGACCTAAGGACAACTTTCCTAGGTTGGAGTATTACCGGCTGTGATATTTTTCTCTTGTCACCACTTCACGGTTCATGTGATCTTTTCTGTGTTAATTTGTTACCTTGCACTTAATCCATTGACTTAATTCTATTTGATTTGTAGCATGGAAAATACACTTGGAAAGTCTTCAGGAAAAGGCAGAATATAAAAAGGCAAAGAACCTTAATTATCTGAGATCAAGTTATATCTTGCAAGATAGAAGTCTGGCCTTAAGTAATATTGAAGATTGTTATTAAAATAGTCTGGTAGAGTCATAAAGTCCCCAGAGATGAAAATGTTTGTTGAACAAATTCAGACACTCACAATAATACCCCCAGCATATATAGAGAAGAAGTTAACTGTAATGTGTATTATCAAAATATAGATAGCACTGCTGGTATAGCAAAGTGTAAGTGCCAATGGCCTTAAAGGATTCAGGCTCATCATAGTTCTAAAAGGGCAAGTATCTAAGCATGGCCATCTCAAAATGAGGTAAAATAAAGGAATATGCACAAGCACTTGCTAAACAATGGTAAGATTTTACATTTTTTTTAAAAAAAAAAACTAAAATAGAAAGGCCAGCAGGCTCTTTAAGTCAGGTTTGACTGTTCCTGAGTCTGACAAACACACAGAGTGCTGGAGTTATCTCCATATTCACACATCAAACATTTCAGCACTCCTTGAAGGTCTCTCATTTCATTGTATTACATCTGTTCCCTGGAACTGTAAATGTGTTCTCTGTTCATAAAACATAAATAAGAACACACACTATGAACATTGCAGCCTTTGAGTTAAACTTCCATTGCTGAACAGAAATATTTTTGATATTCACTCAGGCTATGTGTATAAGTCAGAGGTTTTAGGTGGAACAATGTGCTTAATTTCTTGTTGACAATTATACCATGGTTGGGAAGATGAGTACAGCATGCTGAGGCCTAGGAGCATGCTGGTGGCTCACACAGGATGGTAGGGGAAGAGTAAGTATGGTTGATATAGAAAATAGTCTGAAAATGGGCAGAGAAAAGAGCCTAGACTTGAATATTAATGAGGAGTATCCACTTATGAAAAGATTATTTCAAATAAGTTGAAAAGTTAAATATTAAAAATAATGAAAATGTTAAATGAGTTCTTAGTAGTCTTGAAGGTAAGTTTAGAAGGAAAGATAACTTAAGAAAATTGGAACATAGTATATCTTAACCATAAAATAAATATAAAAGTAGGGTATCACCAGACTCGAAGTTGTATAACTAATTCTCACAAGGGCAAGGCATTTCTTGCATATATAATTGACTATGGATACAGACACTGTGTAATGAGTAGATATAAATTTCTTTTACAATCAGTCTGAAAAAAAATAGACAAGGCAAAAGAGACAATTCTGCTGAAGAAATACAAATGTCCAATATACATATAAAAAGATGCTCATTGGAACTGGTGTTTCAGTCAGCAATTCTACATTTGGGAATCCATTCTATAGCAAGAAATACTTACATATGTAGGCATAGATTGTTTTGCATCAATGGGGAAATAAATATGTAAATTTTACTTCATTGGCACGATCAAATATTATGCAGCGATTAAAATAATGAGCTAGATCTGTAATAAAGAATGAGCTAGATCTCATTAAAAGTGAATGCGCCTAGATCACATAAAGTTATATGTTAAATGGCAAAATTACAAAGCAGTTTGCTCAGCAGGATTCTACTAATGATTAATTTGACAAAAGAAGTTTGCAGCTATGTATGGATGAGATAGAACAATAGAAGAAATGAGCAAAACAAATAAAAATCTAAGACACATCGAAAATAAAGAAAACATTGAGACATGGAGGACTGGGAAAACTGTGGAAGAGATAGAGTGATAAGAAGAGAGAGAGATAATGGGAATACATTTGGCTGCCTATCAAACAAACAACAAATAAAAGATAAATTGTAAGTGGAGACTGTTCATTTCCCGGCTGCCCAGACCCAAATAATAACACAGAAACTGTGTTAATTACAACAATCTTTGGCCGATAGCTTAGGTATATTTGTAGCTAGCTCTTACATCTTAAATTAACCCATAATTCTTGTCTGTGTTAGCCATGTGAGACACTCTTTTCTTCTTTCCTCTGCATCTGGGTGACAACTACAAATTGAGCCTTTCCTCCTCCCAGAATTATAGTCGGGCTGCCACCCATGTATTTCCTGCCTGGCTACTGACAAATCAGTGTTTTATTAAACTAATACAAGGGCAAATTTTTACAGGAACAAGATCATTGCCCCACATTACTTCTCCTTTTATTCCTTTTCAAAACAAGGACTCTGAATCTAATCGCCTTTGTTTAGCTTTTTTCCTGACCACTATCCATAACAGCTTGTAACCAACACTCTAAATAAAGACAAATATCCAGAATCCATTTTTGGGGGAATGTGGGTAAAATAGGCTACTTCCTGCTGATTGGCGGCACTAATAATTTTAAGGGGATCTAAAAAAAGAAATTAGGATTATAGTCAAGTCCTGACTGGAATATTCTGTGCAGCTTGATCATCTCAACCAGCAGTCTTGAAGCTGTTCCGGATGTATAACTTAGAGGAAACTCCAACAGAGGTCCTCCAAAAGTGGATTATCTGGACCATCCACTCCTATGTGAGATTTTTTTCAGCGGTATCTTGCTTGATATAACTTGATTTTTCTTAACCCAGAATGAATCCTTAACATCTTATTTCCTGTGGAAACAAAGTAACATTTTTTGATCTAAATTTTGAAGTCAAGACTCTCTCTCTCTCTCTCTCTCTCTCTATATATATATATATATATATATATATATAGCATTGAACTTACTCTGTAGACTAGGCTGTCATCTTTGAACTCAAGAGATCCACCTGCCTCTGCCTCCAAGTGCTGGGATTAAAGGTGTGTGCCACCACACCTAACTCTTTCTTCTTCTTTAAGACTTTATTCTTTTTCTTTTCTCTCCCTTGCCTACATATATTTTTAAACACACTGTAAACTGTTTAGAAGTTTTTTTTTTTAATCTAAAGCAATCTTTACTGTATATCTCTTTTTTTCTGACCACATGTGTCTTTAATTCACTAAGCAATGGGGCTAGGATTAAAGCCCTGACTTTGCTGGCTGGACCCACCACAACTCTATTGAGTTTCAAGGTCCCTGTTATCACCAAGAAGAACACTGTCAGCTATTCATGAACATCATTTAAGTGTTTGGGGGTGGGGCCTCTTAAAAGAGCTGCAAGGTTGTTGCAGATAAAGCTGAGGAGTCAGGAAGCCTATCTTAAATGAGAAGCACTTGCCTCTAGCCAATAGAGCCCATCTGAGAAAATGCTGCTATCAAGAAGCCATGCTTAACTCTGTTCTTTTGTGTCTAGAATTACTTCCCAAGGTCTCTCAAGTGTTTTGTTGCCCACATTGGCACCTTTCATCCACAGGTGTTGGTGAGTTTGGGCTGAGTGTGCAGCAGAAAGAAATACTTGTCCCCAAGTAGTGCTACTTTACAAGTCAAGCACATATAGACAATGAGAGTAATAAGCTAAAAACCATATCAACTTAGTCTATCTAAGTTTATACAGTATGGAGACTTCTGAAAATAAACCCTCCCCGCAGGGAAACCTTTGTGTCTTTATGTTTAGGAATGATGAAGGAGCATCCATGGAAGGTAGGACTGCAAAGATGAAGTGTGAACTCATGGGAGACAGGAGCAAGATTTGATTGCTTAGGTCCATCCCTATGCTCCTGTTCCTGCAGAGACAATGGAGAGACAAAAAAAGTTGTTTTCTTTCCAGTGTGTGTGTTGGGGTGATGTCTACTGTGTAGATGTCTTATGTCCTGATACCAGAGAGAAAGTCAGAGACTCACCAAGCCAAGTCTAGGAGCTCCTGAGGGGAGAAGGGCCAAGTAAAGAGCTAGGCAGTCTGTCCCTATGATTTTCTCAAGTGCCTCTAGTTAAAACTTCCTAGGAGTAGCCCACCTAAATTCATCAGTTATGATTTTAAAGGAGGCCTTTCACATTGTTTTTCATATTTTAGAAAAGAACTGCCTCTAAAATTTAAAATAATGATCTCCACACACATTGCTGTAATTATTGGTGGTGTTGTTATGCTTACAGTCTTAGAACAACAGATATAATTTTGTTCAGGCATCTATCTGTTTATCTGTTGTGCTTTGAATGTTTGCCCACTTTAAAAGCAAGGTAGAATGTGTGTGTACATGCATGTACGAGTGCATGGGCACATGTGAGCTTGAGTATGTGTAGGTCATAGATCAACATACTTGATCACTTGTCCCCAATTTTGATTGAGTCTTGCTATCTCGCTGATCCTCGATCCTAGCAATTGACTAGATTAGACTGGTTAGCATACTCCCATCCTCACCTGTCCAGTGCTGGGATCACAGGCAAGTACTGCCATGCCTAGCCTTGCACCTGAGTGCTAGGAATGTGAACCCAGGACCTTATGCTGACAGAGCAATAACTGCACCAACTGAATCTTTTTCTCAATGACCACCCCACTGGAAAGTTAGTTGGCACTGTAGGTCAATTAGTAAATGAGCCTTTGGGGATGGGGAGGTAGCCCTGAGTTTAAGGGCACATGCGACTCAGGCAGAGGACCTGAGTTCCCTGTACTCATGTTGGGGAGCTCAGAATGACCTGTAACTCCAGATCTAGGGGACCCAACCTTTCTGGACTTCTGAGACATCCATATTCCCATGTACATACTGCAACACACATGTAATTGTAAAAAGAAGAGGACGACTGGGAGGAGGAGGGTGGGAGGAGTGGAGGGCTCTTTTAAAGGTCATTAGATCATGAGGGAGCACTCTTTATAAGGTCAGTAGATTATGAGAGCTCTATTTCCAGTGGCAGCTTTGAGTACTGAAGTCAGGGTCACAGCAGAGCCACACCCCCTCTGATTCTGGGTAAATTGCTCTCTTGTCTCACCTTGCTTGGGATAAGTCACTGTCAATCCCAGAATTTCATGGAGTCTAGCTGCATTAATGTCGACATCTTCCACTATATTCTTTCCTTATGTCTCTGATTATGGTTCTGTAATGACATTTATCTTTATAGAGTGCCCTCCCCACTTGAGTACGTCATCAGTCATCATCTAACCTAGAGTAATCTTCCAGATAAATCACAGTCTGAGCTACCAAGGTGAAGACTTTGTGTAACTCTCTTTGGGACCCAGAATACCAGAAAAATAATACAATTCTGTCATTATGATTATTAGATTGCAATATTGGATTTGATATATATTGAATATTTTTAAGTTAAAATTATGCTAAGAATATAAGTAGCTATGCACATAAATCTATATACACCCAAGTATATTTATTCCTAAATAGTCCATGAGCCATGTGATTGGTGGTTATTTTATGTGTTCAGATTTGATATGCAGATCATAATGACTATGAAAGATATATTTTTAAATATCACCTCAAAATAGAAACAATTACAACATCAAATGGCACTCTCTTTTCAGAAGATCTTGTTCAGAATAGCTTACATAGTATTCAAGTAAAACAAGATAATGTACATATGCCCTATTCAAAAAAGGTATACTGCTGTATTAGCTGCACGAGAAGCAAAATCATTTTAGAAAAATCAGAAGCCTAAGTTTACTGTGTTTTATATTCCTCTTTTAAAGCAATAGCAAAAACAAACAAACAAACAAAAGCGTAGATCCGTTTGTTTTGCTTTCCTTTCTGGCTACAAGTTTAACTGGAAGTAAGATTGCTTTTTCTTTGTGAAATAGTAAGCAGTGCCTCTCAGCCTGACTTTTGTCCCTCTTTCTTGACTAGAAAGCCATGCAGGAATATCTAAATAGAGATCAACTGTTCATAGAAAATGATGCAAAAGAAACAAGAAAACACATGGATTTCATTGGCTTCTCAGAGACACAGTCAATGAACTGCAAAAACCAAAGCACCCTGGAAAATCTGCCTGGGCAAGCAGGCATGTGAGCAGTAAAGGGAAGGCATGTCTCCGTCAGCTTAGGGAGCTGGGAGTATTATACAAAGTGGTTGGAATGTGATCAAGGGAATTTCAAAAGAGAAAGATTATTTCAGGACCATAGAGCATAAAAATAAAATGTAGAAAGGCAGATGAACGTGTGTCTGTCCCATCAGGCAGAAAGTATCTATTTTCAGAAACAAAATTTCCCTGTACTTTTTTAGGGGCAGCGGAATGTGCCTAGTCTTTCTACTTAGAATTTTTACAGTGTATCAAACCTTTAAAAACCACAGGCCTTTAGCTATCATAGGCAGAGAGCAGAGCATCGAGCTGCTTGGCTGTAGACGCACCTATTTGAAAAGACTTCTAACAAGATACGGTGACGGATGCCTAGCACTGTTAATTTTATTCATCAAAATCTATCAACATCATAACAGCAACAGATTATTTGGACACACATTTGCACAGGCACACGCCCCCACACACTCAAGCATGCTTGGCATTAAGTCAGTAAGGGACTCTCCATGGGCAGAAGAGACCCGTGAGAGACGTGACAGAAAGGAGATGGAAAGTAGTTAAAGGGTAAATATGTACCACATACATCAATATGTATGAAATATATATAAATATATGAAAATGTCATAATAGGTCTGTTAATTTTTTATATTTAGTAAATAAGTTAAAAATAAACCAGACAAGCTGTCACAGACCTTTCATACCTGCACTTATGAGGGGCTCGAGTGGGGGCAGGGATGCGGAGGACAGTGTGTTTCTCAGAGAATTGGCAAGTATGGTCCATACAGTTTTAGGGCAGACCATGCCTCAAAAGAGAAAGCTAAAAGGAAGATTAAAAAAAAAATAAGAAGTGACTTTCGTGTAAAGTTTGCATTGTAAAGTTTTCTTTGTGTGCTACAGAGGACAGAGAAAGAGGGAGAGAGAGAGCGAATCCATAGAAGTGACTGAAAATTGGTGAAACTTGTGAAAAACGCCCCCTCGTTCCTTGCTACCTATGAGATTGGGAGCTCAGTCCGTGAAATGCTTGCTGGCCTTGTAGTCAGTTCCAAGCTCTCACACTAAAAGGCCAGCACTGAGGTGTTTTCCCAGAGAGAGTAGTGGTAGGGGAGGCAGATCCCTGGCCAGCTACCAAGCTTACTTACAAAATCCCAGGACAGTGACTCTGTCTTTCAAAAAAGTGGAAGATGATTAAGGACAGCGAACTTTGTCCTCTGACAACACGGTTATGTATGTATGCACTTGTATCTGCACATACATGTGCGCACCCCCACACACAAACACACACACACATGCTCACACACACACACACACACACACACACACGTGAATGCATGCACACACACTGTGCTAACTTTGGCGTCTCCAGACAATTGTAATTGCTTGTGTGTCCTCAATACATCCCTCCGTGATAGTGGGGTAGTTTACCGAAGTTTGTAACAACACCAAGGATTCTGGAAAATGCCATTTGTTTGTTACTGATTGGCTTTGTTTCTTATCTTTCTTAAAGTGACAGAGAAAAACCAATACCTGCGACCTTCTGTCAGTTTTAACGGGGGTCTCTGCTGCTATTCTAAGTAACAAAGTGACTCTCTGTGGACTGAATTCCAGCAGCCTCGCCCTCTTCCTTCTTCCAAGCAAATTGTGCCTGGGCACCACCCTGGCTCTCAGATGAATGCCTTGCTTTTTTATCTTACCACATTGTATAATTTGGGGAAGAGCCAAATGTTTCCTTAGGGATTCTTTGCTCCTGCTGTAATCTTGGGGAGAAAGAAAGATGCAAAGGAAATAAGGAAAAAAGCTTTCTCTCCTTCTTCAGGGAAAGTTCATTGAGATGAAAAACTGAAGCATATGGGGAAATCAAAGCCTCAGTCTACAAGTTTGGAGGCATTTCACCAGTCTATTTTCCTGTCCTCTCCTCCTTCCCCCGTACCTCCCCCTCCCACCCTCATCCCCTCACTCCTCCTTCTCCCAGCTTTAGATTACTGTGTTGAATATAATAGGATTTTAAAAAATTAAGATGTGTGTCTTATTTCTTACAAATGTGACTTCCTTATTTTTCTATTAAAAGAAAAAGCACCATTAGTTTTTAATGTTGCATCCTGAGCCAGTGAGATGGCTCAGTGGGTCAAAGAGCAGCCTGACTTAAATCGTCAGAACCACGTAAAGGTGGAAGGAGAGAGCTGGCTCACAAAGTTGTTCTCTGACTTTCCATAAACACACTTTCCACCACCTGCCACCCCAACACACGTGTACATATAGATATAAGTGCGACATTCTTCGATTTCTTTCAGCCATCTTCTTTGATAACGTTAGACATGTTAATGATAATTACTAGTGAGACTTCTCTAACCGAATCAGATATATTTTCATTAGAATTCCCTTTTTGCTAGGCCTTCAGATTAAAATCTGTTTCAGGACAGCCAACTAAATTGAGGCTTCAGAGGAGCAAAGTTATTTTCTTTAGTATTGGGGCATAATTCTTTGCAAAGAGTATACCTGTACTGGAAAATATTTTTCGTTCATCGAAATCCATTTACCTAATGAAGCTCCATGAAAGAAGTATGTGGCAAGTTATTAGGCAAATATAAGTTGTAGATGGAAGCATCTATCGCCTTGCACTTGATCTGAAATAATAGAATATCTCAAAATGAATACCTTACAATAAAAATAGAAGCTTGGCCAAGAGTATCAAGACAGTAGCAGATTTGATGGCTAATAGTATGTGTCACAAAGGTAGTGCCTTCCACAGTCCTCATATGGCACAGTTAGGAAGAGCCGGCTCCCTGGAACCTCTGTGGAAGCATAGCTATGATGATGCTACAGAGGAATAGGAGTCCCTTTGGGTTTCTAGTCACATTAATAAAAGAATTTAGAAATGGATTCTGAAGGAAGTTCCAGAGCCATCTTATTCAAATCTGAAATGAAACTACTGAAGAGACAAGCTGTAGATCTCAGCAGCTACCAGGAGAAAGAATATGGAAGAGAAAAGGCCCTGCCTTTGAAAGTTAGGACTTGAGACACCCATTGTGTTCAGTGATGGAGGCTGGCAAGCAGCCATGTGGCTGATGGGGAAGGAGGCCTCCAAATGGAGCAAACTCTGTCAGGGAAAGCAGGCAGAGGCTTTGGTTAGTATCTGAACTGAGATTAAAAAAGGGGAAAAAGAAAAAGAAATCCTTTGTTGACTTAGAAATTAATTTCTTTTTTTTTGCATTATAGAAAATCTGTAAGTGAGCACATTAGGGACGGGCATCTGGAAAGAGTAAATGTATTTTCTCACTAATGAGATAATTATTCATCCTGTTTTCTTAGCACATCATCGGGGAAAGCAGACTTTCTGGCCAGGTGATTGGCAGGCCAGACAGATTAACTCTTAAGGAAGGAGACAACAGTATACAAAGTTATGAACTTTGGAGCAGATTAGAATGGCATGTCTCCATCTACAGCTAGAGGTAGACCCTGTTCTTTGGGAACAGGAAGAAGTGGCTTTCCTTAAAAATTATATTACTTTACTTATTTGCAAGTGTGTGTGTGTGTGTGTGTGTGTGTGTGTGTAACCATGCACACGTGCATTGTAGTGCATGCATATCTACGTTTTCTGTGTGTGTGTGCACACATGTGAGTGTGTATGTAAGTGTGTATGTGTGAGTGCATGAGTGTGTATGTGTGTGTGTTGGGATGGGGACAATGAGCTCATGCCATGATAGGCTTGTAGTCGTCAGAGAAAGGTTTTCAGGAGTTGACTCTCTCATACCACCACCTGTGTTGCACAATCAAATGCAGATGTCACACTGGACACCCAGTGCCTTCACCTGCAGCTGAGACATCCTGGGGGCCAAGATTTAGTTCCCCCTTAAAAAGAGCCTCAAGAAAATGCTAATGTCACCACCTTTTCCTGGGTAGTTTCAATTCCTGAAATGACAAAGCAGTTGCTACTGTTTTAGTGTTCACAGGAAGGCGAGGTCTGGAGTGGACCAAGAGGGAGGGGTTTATCTTTAACAGTCCTAGTCATGTGTGTGAAAGTCATCTAATCACTTTTTAAAGGCTACACCTCTGTGGACATAGCACACAACACTTGCTAGAAAAGTAATAAGAGGTAATTAATTCTGAATCATGGCTCAGAATGGCAGAGTCAGGTTGTGTGGGTAACAATGTTTTATTGTTGAGTGATTACACAAACTTTGACAGTTACAGAACAGAAAAGTCATAAATCAGTGCATTTTCCCACCCACTGGTGTAGATAACAGGAAGGTATGAAACAGAAAAGTGGGGTAGTCTCTGCTACAGACTTCAGAAGCTTTTGGAGGATGTTAGCTTCTGAGTGGTGGAAGTTATTGATCCTCTAAGTTAATGTATTTTTTTTCATCTGGTAGTAAATCAAATGATAGATCAGCAGCAAAGGTAAGAAATAAATGTCTATTGCATGACTAAAGATAACCGGAGAACATTTGCCTCTCAGCTGGCAACATCCCAACTCATCCCCGCTTGAATGCCTCACCTGTGGGCCAGTCTGCAGATTCTGCAATATAGGTTTGGCTTCTCCAGGGAACTCCTTGAGCACACCTCTTAATTTTGTAGTGGTGGGGTTGTGTCTAATGCAATAATTTTTCAGGAAACAATGAACCATCACTCCAAATCACCTTTATAAATGTGTACAGCTTATCAAATGCTTCCTGAACCAAATTTCTGCACTTTACAACATTAAAGGAGCCATGCTAGAGGCTAGCCATAATAGAATCAGTTTATTCAGGTGCACTATCCTAGGAAATTGAAATGTTCTTTCAAATCTGCGACTTCAGGTAGTTGAGAGACAAGACAGACTAGGAGGAAGAAAAAAGGATGCAGTGTGACAATGAACAGGGACAATGAGGGATGCTTTCCTCGTCTATGCATCTGTAGGCATGGTTTTCCTCTGCGGACTATAGCAATGGATCTTCCCCATCCAGGACCAGACCTACATTTTCTTTTCAGACTGACTGATGGCTTCTCTGTAAGGTAATAAGCGTGTTCCATGATAGCTTACACAGAAACTATTTGCCTTACTAGCTTGGTAGGGCTTTTCCTCTGCTAAAGGATTAGGAATGAATGAGTGGCAAGCTGAAGAAGAAGGGGAGCAAAAGACAATTTTCAGAGGGGCTCATTAGAAGATTAGTCTTTAATAGCTGTTGGGAGGGGAAATGTAAATTTAAGAGCCTAGTAATGACTCATTAATTTATTTCACAAATATTTGCTGAATGCCTAAAATGTTAGTCCTTAATGGATGAAAAAGGCAATATAATCCCTGCCTTAATGGAATTTTTAGCTTAAAGATGAACATTAATCAAATAATCTCACAAATGTTTGGTGTCCTATAATTAGAAAACCAGAAAAGTACACTACACACAACGGTGGGGTGACAGTATGTTAAAGCAGGAGATTCAGTTCAAATTGCCTGAAGGGACTGCAACATGAACCATTAAACAACAACAACAGAATCCCACAGTCATACCCTTTAAAGTTTGTGGAGGGAGACTTTACGTAGAACAATCACTGTAGGTAGAGTTCATGACAGTATTAGGGATATTTTGAAAGCAATCCTACACACAGCATTGGAAAGTAGGAATTTGCAACCAAGGGAAAGCAGAATCAGTAGAATGCAAATTTCTCATAAGAAACATTGGGTGCAAAGGAGAATCTAGCTAAACCAACACAACAGAATTTCTACTGAAAACAGCTTGAAGTGATTAGACACTGTCTCTGGGGTGTGGTGGGTATTCAGGGTGATAGGGACAAGGAGAGAGACTCAAGATAACACTGAATTTTACAAGAGAGTGAAGGCATAGATCCAGGAAAATGAATCTAACTAAAGTTTGGGAGAGCAAAAGACCTTATGAATTGAACCCAAATCCTAAATTTGACAGAGTTAGACAAAGAGCTTGTGGAGGATTTACATAAAGATGGAGCTTTAGAAGCCAAAAGAACTGAAAGTTGACCCCAGCTAAGGGCAAAAAGTTCTCTGTAAAGAAAGTTTGCAAGAGAAAGATGGACCCACCAGGCATGTTGATGTGCTTAACAAAGAAAAAAAAAAAAGATCATAATAGGAAGAGTTCAAAGAGTGACATGATTTGCATTTGAGAAGACGAATCTGGAAACTTAAAAGAACATCGATTAATGTTCGTAGAGGTTTGTGGACCCTTTTCTGGGTGGTCTGTACATTGCTGTAGCTTAAAATCATGTGAGTCTATGTAAATACATAGTTGGAAACTGTGTGCAGGGCTAGATAGTCTAAGATCTGAGGATTGGGGAGCCATAGATTCCTTGCGTAACTCTTTCTTGTGATGCACAAGCACTTCCATGAGCTGAATGTAAGTGGCAAAATGTTGTTCTGGTCCAATGCAATTCTATTACTACCAAAGTGTTTAGTGTATTATCATGTCATATGACATGATATAGGGGTGTTTATTATGAAAAGATATTCAAAATGTAAAAAAAAAGTGTAATTAGTTTGTGGACTTTTTTTTTGTACTTGATAATGGCCACTCATGTTTTAATTGTTGGGTGAGTTTTGAGTATTGAGTATCTGTGAGGCCTTTTATTATTTATTTGTCATTGTTTTATGTTGGCTGTTGTGGCTTTGCTTTACACTAGAGGAGTCCTTAATCTAAATAAAGTTACTGCTTAATATAAGTAGACACTGGGGATCCTTTTTGAGTTCTTAGGCTCAGTAATAAAATAATTTAGAAACAGACCCAGAATGAAACTTAAGGCTGATTTTAGTTATTTGAGAAAGAGGCAAAGTTGGCTACCTAAATGTCTAAGCAGTGGTTACGAAGAGGTAGAGAAGGGGATAAATGAAAGTCGTGGTTTTGAAATGAAGCTCAGGGTACAGACTCATGGTAGAAGGAGAAGAAAATGGGGACTCTCTTCTAAGAAAAGGTGAGACAGTCTGGAACACTAGAAATTTAATACCCAGGGTTTGCCCAGTTTCCAAAAGAGAAAGGGATAGATTCAGGAAAAGAAAAAGTTGCATTTGTTTAAGCTAGGGATTGGAAAAGGAGAATGACTTCACAAAGCCACCTGATGAATTATTGCAAGCAGTAGGATCGGGGACATGGGTTCTGTGAAAGGGTAAGTTCACGATTTCGTTGAGGGATGATTAGTCTTCCCCTCTCCTTAGCATGTCTTTAGGTGAATCAGGTTTCTGAAGTGTTGGTTGGCAGACCAACTTGGATTAAGTGTTAAACAGGGTGCTATAGTATGCAGTGTTTTTTGTGTGGTAGAATGTCAGATACCCACCCAGGGCCAGACCGGTACAGCTAAGACTCTGTTTTCTAACCAGAAGAGAGCAGGTTTATGTTCATGGGCCTCACAAATCTCTGACTCTCCCAACACATGGTAGTGAATGTAAGGGCAGAACTGTGAAAGTTCCATTTAGCAAGACCAGAAAATCAGAAAAGAAGGTTCTGGCCCTACTGATCTCTATACCAGTTAATATCTAGCTAGCTGCTTGTCGTTGTTTGGATATAATTGGCTCCCATAAGCTCATTGCGAGTGGCACTAGTGGGAGGTGTGGCTTTGTTGGAGAAAGTGTGTCACTGTAGAAGCAGGCTTTGAAGTCTCATATATGCTCATGCCACGCCCAGTGTCTCAGGTCACTTCCTATTGCAATTAAAGGGGAAAGAGAAGTGTTTACAGAGGATAAAGAGAAAACTGTCTGAGTTTTGATTTGAAAAAGTGGGCAGATTGACGCTTTTAAAAGTCTTGGAAACAAGAATTTGAAGAAAGAAATCAGGAGTTAGAAGATACTGGGTTTTAGTTATTGCTGAGACATGTGTGTGGTGATATTGAGCAGCCATTAGGAAATCTCTGAACTCAAACCCAAAGTGAGAGCCTGGGACTGAAGAAAACAGTCAGTGGTTAAGAGACCTATGCTTTTGCAGATGATCCAAATTTGGTTTCTAGCTCCTTCAGGCAGCTTACAGCATTCTCTAATTCCAGTTCCAGGGAACTCTTTAACTGCATTTGGCCTCTTTGGGAGCTGCATATACATGACACGCATACACACAGACAAAACAGTCGTACACATAAAATAAAAATATAAAATCTTAAAACTAATAGTCATATTTCCACATTAGGTATCTGAAAGATATATTGGCTAATTTCTATAACTTTTGCCAAAGTGGTTACAGATCCTTTTCATTTGGGAGGTCTTGTAAAGTCTTCACAGCTCAAATATTCAAATTCATTTTATATTGTGTATATGTGTGTATGTGTTTATATGATAATTGTCCATATTGCTATCTATCACAAAGTGAACTATGAGCTTTATGATATTCATGCTTAGTGGAGTATCCCTGTCAGGATACATGAATTTACAGAAAGGTCACATGTAATCCATAGAACAAGTTTGATGGGGCTTTGGGCAGTTGGCCACAGTTACCATTTATAGCGGCCAGGGTCTTCTTTGGCTTCTCTTCACGTAGCCTTTTGCATTTTTCTTTTCAGTGCTGATTAACTGAAAGCAAGAGTAAGAAGAATGAAGTGAGGGTGTGGGACATTGGAGAGGAATTGTTTGTGTTCAGAAAAGTGGTTCTACCATTTATCTGCTCATGTGGATTGGACAATAAGCTTCAACTTACTGACTCATACGATGGGATATTAAAAATACAGACTTGATATTGTTGAGACTGTTTGAAGAGTGACAACATTTGTAATTTCAAATGTGTCACTGGAAAGACTAGCTTCCAACTAATCTAGACTAAGTGGTCAGGAACCTGTAAATGAACTAGCTACAGGTAAACTAATGGGACAAGACTGAGAATTCACATTGTAGGCAGGAGTCCTCTGTAGGGAGAAGCCCGTGGAGTAGACATGGGAAAGGTGTTTATACTCACTTACCACTAAAGGAGTCAATGACTTCCTTTGGGAAACTTTTGAACTTTCATTGTGATTCAAATGGACATTCATCTTCCTTGTTAAAAACCTTTCTGGAGTAGACAAGTGACTTTATACTTTCTGGTCCTCACTCAGACAACAAATCAGGAATTTCCTCTGAGGAGAATTCATGGCCACTGTGCTTTTGAGTAGGAGGAGGGGCTCAGCTCAAGTTTGGATGAGGGTATTGTGTTTGTCTACTGCTTTTTTTCTGCAAATGCATCTTATTAAAATGATTTCAGCGTAAGTTAAACTTCATAGAAATTCACTGGTTGTTGATCCTCTTGGTGACTATAATGTGTCTCCGTTCTAAGTAGCTGTTCCATCACTACCACTTGGGTGGAGTGGACTACGTTTTTTTCCCAGAAGACTTCATTGCTCTGTGTACATTGTATAAGCTTAGTTAAGGTATACTGTATGAGACTATTTTAGATTTCCTGACTATGAGCAACCTATTTATAAGAACAGCAACAAAAATCACAGTGAATTGTTTTCACATTTCTGTGTGATCTAAAAATGACCCTACAATATTGCTCAGTGTCAAAATACCTTTAGTCCAACCTGCTCAGGGAACAGAGGTATGGATGGAAATTGCACACTAAATATTAGGAAATGTGTAGTTTTTTGTTTCCTTTTTTTTATACTAAGCTGTCTAAATAGGTTTTAGCAATTTAGAAAACTGGTTTGTGAGAATGCATCCTTTTAGTACGAGGCGTCTTGTATGTTTCCTGGCCACCCAGACTCCTGAAATAACCATACAGAAACTGTATTAGTGAAGTCACTGCTTGGCCTTTAGCTCCAACTTCTTATTGGCCAGCTTTTACATCTTAATTTCACCCATTTCCATTACTTTATATTTTACCATGAGGCTCGTTGCCTACTGGCAAGGTCCCAGCACGTGTGTCTCCCGTGGCAGCTCCATGGCTTCTCCCTGACTCTGCCTCCTTTCTTCTAGCATTCAGTTTAGATTTCCCTGGCTAGCTCTGCTCTACCCTATCACAGGTCCAAAACAGCTTCTTTATTAACCAACGGCATTCACAACATACAGAGGAAAACCCCACATCACATTCTGTTGGTTGCAGAGATTATAGATTGCAGGTAGCCCTCAATCCAAGGAACAACTTTGATTGTTGGTAAAATCTGCAAATCCACGGTGTTCTGATCAGTCCTGCTCTCCTGGGCTTGTGCAGCTGTTCTCGATGTAATCATCGTTCAGCGTTCAGGGATTTTAACCTAGCTGATACTAACTGTTGTAGAGGTGGAGGGAGCAAAATTTTGATATGTTCTATGTAGAACAACTGTCTTGAAGGCAAGAGGTCCAGTCACAAGTAGCAGGGCTCTGTTCAGATGCTTCAGCATAAACCAACTAGAAAGTTGGGGGTGCAAGGGTTCGCTCCTGAATTATGAACATTGGCTGCTCTCTTGGAGGACCCAGGTTTGATTCTCAACAACTTGGTGGCTCACAACTGTCTCTCACTCAAGTTTTGGGACACTGGATGCACTTTTCTCACCTCTGGCGTCGCTGGGCCTGCGCAAGCTGAAGAGGCACACATGCATGTAAAATGTGCTTTACATAAAAATCCTGCTTCTCTTTCCTCTGCCTTCTCAACACCAGCACTGCAAATAATCGCTGTTATGTGAGCTTTTTTCTATGGATGCTGGAGATCAAACTGAGAACCTCATGCTTCTGTGGCAACCACGTTATCCAGCGGACCATCTCTCTCTATTCTAGTTGTTGACTGAGACCACCCAGCATATAGTGTTTTGTTACCAAAATGTAAAGCGATGTAGAACCCCACTTTGAAGCACTGCTTCTTCACTTCCTCTACAATCCTACTGCTCACTATTATACATACCACATTTTGGAACTGAAGGAATACTAAGGTTAGTAAGATTTTATGCATCTGTGAGCATGTTCAATAGCAATGAGAGCAGGAAATCACAGTCTAAATCTTGCTGAAATGGTGGTAAACGAAGGGAAACATAGCTCTCGTACAAAAGGACGTAGGGAGAAGGAAAGTGGGTCAGTGTTGTGTATCTGAATATCCTTGGTGTGTAGTCTTTCTGTTCCTTCTCTTTCACCTATTTAATGACTGTTTCCTAGAACTTACTGAGAAACATTTATACTTCAGAAACAATTCTGACTCAGTAAGGTTGATAGTTGAACCCTCGGTAGATTTTTTTTTCTTGTAGAATGGCATAAAGAAAGAACTCAGCATGAAAATTTAATGGTGTTATGAAGATGCCTGGAGACATATTCTCTTAACCATAGAGCTATCAGGGGCAAATGAAGTGTCTCCATCCTCAGAAATAGGCAATGGTAATTTACTCTGGGTCTGGGGGATGTACCATGTGTAGCAATGAAAATCCATGTAATAAGCATGTGGTTGAAATATTATCCCCAGCTTCTGGACCTTTATTCTGTTCATCCATTCATCCTCTCCCTGGGATTATATTCTCTTGAAGTCTTAGGAAACTGAACCTTCCTCATGTCTCACACATAAAATTAGCCTTTATGTCGATAGTTAACTAATGCATTTAAACCTTATGTTTAAATTTTCAGAGCGTTATCTTTGCTTATACAAAAGAATAATACCCATGTGATTATAGAAGAACTGTATATTTTAAGCATAACTTGGTATTTTCTGTCTTGTCACAATTTTCTATTCATTTAAACATTTCCTAAAGGGTTAACTATCCATGTGTCAAGTTTTTCTTTTTATTGTGTGTATTCTGTTTACAAGTTCTTAAGGTCTTAGCTTAAAATTATTAATCATCTTTATGCCCTATATGCTTTTTATCTATATGAAATTTTATCCATACTGCTTTTCTTTTCTTATGAAAATCCTTGAAAACAAGAAAAAGGAAACAAGTATTGTTGTCCTATACTAAAGAGGACAATGTGTATTCTCTTGGAAAATAGATAATCTTGTTTCTGTAACTAAAATATAAATATATGTAGTGAATTCATAAAGCTTTTTTATTTATACAAAGAACAATAAATTGTTCTCTCATAAACCATAATTTAAACTTGATTTTTTTTTCTGCATAAAATGGAACTGCAGAGTGGAAATATCTTCCTAGATTCTGGTAGTTTAGGTAAAAATTCTTATCATTGGATTTGTTTAAATGAATGTTCTCCTTATGATTGGCAGGGATTAAGGTCATATTACGAAAGGGGTTTTAAGCTAAGCTTCTCTTTCTCATGAATAATGCCAGCTCTCTTATTTATTAATGGTGTTTTTGACAGGTGTCAGTTTAAAATGTATATGTACTTTTGCAAGAACTATTTAAACTCTGTGTTTAGTGAAAATGGAGATAGCATGTATGTTTTCAACCCACAGAACTATGGTAAAACCATGGCTTGTATATGAGTTTAGTGCAACAAATTTATAACTGAAGCAAAGCCTTTCAATTTTAGATTTCTCTTCTTAAAATAGGGTAGTATGGATTATGAGAAAACTTGCAGAGGTTACCAAGACGTATTTATATCTCTCCTAGTATAATAGCCCATCTTAAAGATATATATATATATATACATATATATATATATACATATATATACATACATACATATATAATCTTTAAGGAGGCAACTCCTGTATTTGCACACACTCCTCATCCTCCTTCAAAGGATGCTAAGGAGTTCTTATCTTCAGAATTTAACTAATGCATTTAAACCTTATGTTTTAATTTTCAGAATGTTACCTTTGCTTATACAAAAGAATAATACCCATGTGATTATAGAGGAACTGTATATTTTAAGCATAACTTGGTATTTTCTGTCTTGTCACAATTTTCTGTTCATTTAAACATTTCTTAGAAGGTTAACTATACATGTGTCAAGTTTTTTTTATTGTGTGTATTCTGTTTACAAGTTCTTAAGGTTTTAGCTTAAAATTATTAAGCATCTTTATGCCCTATATGTTTTTTATCTATATGAAATTTTATCCATACTGCCTTTCTTTTCTTTTGAAAGTCCTTGCAAACGAGAAAATGAAACAAGTATGATAAAGCAAATGGGTAGAAATGAGACTGCTTCTGATTTACTTTTAGACTCTATTGAACTAAAATAGTTCTGTACAACTACACGTATGTATAATTCTACCTAGCTACCCAGCTCCTAGATAGTATTTGACTTAATTTTACTTATATGAAAAGGCTTAGTTTCCCCAACCAGAAATTAATATCATATTTTCATTGTAAGTATTTTGGCACATATAAAGTGATTAAACTTCTTAAAAATAGTGCTAATATCAGCATGGCAGTATCACAGTGAGAAACATATCTAGTGTGTTACTTTTCCGGGAGCAATTGCCCCTTGGTGTCAAGGAAAACTTAAGAAAACTCACATTGTGATTATATGGGTAAGAGAAGTTATGGCTTGCGGCAGTCCTCTCTTCAAGGAGAAATTGCACAGTTTGGATTTATCCAAAGACAGAAGACAGGATTGTCCCTCAGTCCGTTCCCAAAACGAACTATACAGCTTCCTTACACCAAAGATGATGGGACTTTTACGGACTATGTGTGGATGAAATGTGGACCTCTTTTTCTTTACTATTTTAAATGTCTTCTAGCACTCGAGGTTTAAAGAAACACAGAAGTCTAGAAATTTGTGCTTGAATGAGGGATGAACTATGGAGTTCGAAGGACTAGGCCAGTCTTAGTGAAGAGAAGGAATTGATTTTTTCATGGGGAATATATTGTTCCTAAAAAGAACATTGTACTTAAAACACAACTGGCACAATCTAAGCAACTTGTTTGTTTTTAATTAAGTTGCTGATGCTTTCCAGGTTCAGGTTGGTGCCTAACTCCTGGAAGCTCAGATTACAGGCTTGTGTCTTAAGGTCTGGTTAGGAGTGCACATTTATGTAAGATATTTTTATGCATTTATCTGCAATATAAAATTGAGTGAAAAGCAGCTATACCTGTGTCTTATAGCTTTGCACTGCTTACACTCCCTCAACTCTCATAGCATGTAAACCTGGCAATGTGGAGCAGGAAGTAGAGGCACATTCCTCTAATGGCGGTACTTTGGAAGCGGAGGTAGGAGGATCTCTCTAAGGTTGAGACTGGTCTTGTCGTACATTGAGATCCCGTCTCAAACCAAACAATAGCAGCAAGAGAAAGAAACAAAAAGCAGTAGTAGTACCGAGGTGCAGCATCAGCTCAGACTTCATATTTTGAGTCACGAAGTCATAAAAGGCCAGCTGTAGCAGGCACTTCTGATGATAAGAATTCCTTAGCATCCTTTGAAGGAGGATGAGGAGGGTGGGCAAATACAGGAGTTGTCTGAGTAACTTTTCCTGACAGCCACTGACAGCAGACTGTGTTATCTATGCTGCTGCATAAGACAAACTATAAAAACACTGTGCACATGACAAACTCCTCATGATTTGCACCAGAGTTAAGACAGTAAGGCTTTATTGATATGGCCCAACTGCTCAGTCCCTGATGCCCTTTGAACGGTTACTTTCCAGCAAAATCTTTTCCTGTTCCTCTGTGGCTGGCTGCATGTTCCTCCTATATGCACATGGAGAAGCCAGAAGCTTAATTGTCTTATCTTACTCAATTTAAGTTATCTATATATTTTGCACCTCTTTCATTGTACTACTGCCCACAGGACAGTAAATTTCTTGAGGGATACTCAATAGTAATCTTACTTAATCTCTGTAGACATATCTTGCCTTTGGATATCAAAATTGCCAACTCCTGTTCACAGAATAATGAGCCACTTCTGTAATTCAATTAATACAATTCTACTTGGTTGAAGTGTTTTAACTTAAATGTCATTTCTCCCTGAAATGAATCAGACTGTAGTTAAGCAACAATGTCACCCAAAATCAGTTCCTCATTGTTATTAAGAACTAAAACCTAAGTCCAAATCTTTTTTTTTTTTACTTCTGAGCTAATAAAGATACATGTATGTATATACACAATAAATTTTTAATAAATTAATTCTGAAATAAAAAATTATTTCAGAAAATCATATCTTTATTGTTAAACGTAAAATAAATAGTGGCGCAAAACTTAAATATTTAAGGAGAATCATCTTTCTTAACCTTTGGACCTATTCTTGTTATGGGACTATTTACTATAGCCAAGTTATGAACTAAAGAAAGGTTGCCAACAGCACATGGATGGAAAATGAAGGGTGGCACATATACAGAATAGGTTCTATTTATCCCAAAGAAGGGCAAACTGAAGTTTGCCTCTGAGAGAAGGAGGGGTCATCATGTTGGAGAAAAGAAAAACACACATCATCTTCTCTCTAATGTGCGATCTAGATCTTAAACATGTTGTGAAAATCCAGACATGACGGTATATGCCTATAATGACACCACTCAGGGAGAGTGACACAGGAGGTTCTAAGGCAGCATGGGCTCTATCGTGTAGTAGGAGGCCACTTGTTTGTTCCCGAAATAATCACACAGCCTTGAAATAATCACACAGCCTTGAAATAATCACACAGAAACTGTATTATTAAAATACTGTTTGGCCAATAGCTTAAGTGTATTGTTAGCTAACTCTTACACCTAGAATTAATCCATCTCCATCATTTTATATTTTACCACGAGGCTCGTGGTCTACCAGCAAGGTTCCAGCTGACAGCTCGCATCTTTTCCCTCTGGCGGCTACATGGCTTCTCCTGACTTCACCTTCTTTCCAGCAGCATTCAGTTTAGTTAGTTCAGTTTTTCCTGCCTAGCTCTATTCTGCTAAGCCACTGGCCAAAACAACTTCTTTATTCATTAACCAATAAAAGCAACACATATACAGAAGGACTTCCAACACCACTAGAGCAAAATTCTGTCTAAAATCAAAGTAACATGACAGCAAAAATGAACTAAACAAAGACGAAAGGAAAGGAAAGACAAAAGAAGATGTTGAGAGTAGAGGAGGTAGAGCCTGGAGAGGGAAAGTGGACCAAGATGGGAGGAGTGACTCGTTCCATGGGAAAGGAGTGAGTCCCATTGATTCTTTCCACTTCATTAGCACAACTGTCTCAAATAAAAGATGTATGCTAGAGTTATTCCTTTTAGGCTAACACGATCATATTTTAGGAGAGCTTTTGGTACCTTGCCAATTGGTATGTTATGGTGATTCATCTCTACTTGTGGCGGAGCTGAATCCTCATTCGGTTTTACAGATAGATAAGTATTCAATTACGCACTGTATACAACCTGAGTATTGCTTGTTACATTTGACTAGTGGACTACAATCCCGACAGACATTTATAAACAAGTCAATAATGTTCCCAAGACCATATGAAAGCTGTCAAGCCATGATCTATGTTAGACCTGTCTGGCCATCGTGCCATGTTGTTTAAGTGACTAAAGGTTATTAACTTACTGTAATGGGAGTCTGATATCTGATTCAGTTGCTCATATCCATTTCAAACAAAACTTGCCATTCTTGTGGACATAACAACACTTAATACCAATGGCAATAGTTCTCCAGTGTTGCAGCTAAATAAAGAAATCAGACCAAACAGAAAGATACAATCAAGCGTATTATTTAGGTGGGGGAGAATTCTTTTCTCTGGTGTGGTTTTCTGGATTTTTCTCTGGGTAGTAACTTAGATTATGGCTACATTAGCAGGATTTATCTGTTGCATTCTTCACACAATGTCACTAGGAGTATCCAGTGCTTAAAAACAGACTTTTAGAAAGATGAAAATAAACTCCATCCTTACTTTGTATGATAGTGTAGGCAAGATTTACTCTTTATTCTAAGTTAGAAAGGAAGGACCAATTTTGAAAACCAGAAGTCTTTTATTACAGTGTTATAGTTGGTCTGTCTCCCTGGCTTACATCATTGATACTGAGTGAGAGCGTTCTGTTCACTAGCTACTAATTTAACACTCCCTGCATGGCAATTCTTTGAGTACCTAGGAGGTAGATTCTTTAATTATTCTTAGCTTATAGAAAGGAAAAAGAAATTGAGAAATTTACTCAGGTACACAAGTGGAAATATGAAACAGAGAAGCCAGAATTGGGGGATGGAGGAGGAATGACAAGAGACATTTGTCTCCAGTGACTGAAAGATAAAACTCTTGGTTAAAAAAAAATTGCACCAAGAATATGATATATAGAAGCACAGAATTTGAATATAATTCTAATATATGGTTATTTATTATATAGTTGATTATAGGTGATAGACACACAAAAGGTGGGTTATAAGTAAAGAGATGGAAATATGCTTGGAAACACATGCACACAAACACAAGCACATATAGATAGTATTTGAAATTTATTGTATTTTACTGAGATAAGTGACATTTCTCAAGCCTTCACTGAAGCAGTATTAGCTTCATTGAACTTTGTATGTCTCCTTGTCAACTGTCATAGCTGGTACATAGATGTTTAAAAAAATCTGTATTTAAGATTTGTTTAAATTTTGTGTCTTCAGTGATGCATTCTTGAGCCATACCTTCCCACTTAACATATCGCCGAAAGCAAGTTAACTATTGCTTTTTAAAACCGCCTTTGTATGTTATTACATAACCCATTTTGCTTATTGGCTTAGAGCTCTTAGCCGTTGCTCTCCACATAGGAAGACACTACTCTTGGCTTTAGCTTATTCTCAGGGTTCCATCTCAGAGCCCTTTCCTACCACTGGTGCTCTCAACTAATCTCTTAACTGACAGCAAACTCGATCCCCCATTGGCCTCTCTGAGTGCCCTAGGAGCACCTCATTCCTGTGTCAATTCAGTTGTTAGCTTTCACCTTCTACCTCTCGGCTCACTGAAGAGAGTGGCAGATCATCTGTCTTTTTATCCCTTAAGGAGGAGCAAAGATATTTGGGTTGCCCTATAACATTCAGCAAGGACTTAATGGATAGTCACTTCTCAAACACACTTTCTATTTCAAAACTTTCCCTTTGTACCTCTGGAGTAGAAAAGTGAGTCTGCTAATTGTCTATTTGTCAATCAAGGGACTTATTGAGATTAATATCTTCACTGACCCATTTGAATTTCCTTCATTTTTGTAACCAGGTCCATTTAAAAATGATATTGTTCATTTGGAAGAAATAAAAGCGATATATTTTTTTCCTTTGGGAGAACAAACACACTAGCAAAATGAATTGTTAAACATCTTTCTGTCTCATGCTGGAAATATCAGCATTGGCCTACTTGTACTGACTTTGTAGAATGCAGGCTCATTATTTCTCCTGGTGATGGCAGGAAATATGGAGAGCAGAAAAACATAGGGAGAGATTAAAAAGACAACCAAAGTGAATTGTTTCAAGCATTGTTTCACACTAGGTGAAAAAGAATAAATCTAAAAGAAGAAATGATAATGATATAAAATGACATTCAAATGGTAATGATAAAAATGGCAGTTGGTAGATCATTTTAGAATTCATAAGGGAATAGAATTGGTGGTGTTTTCTTGGCATGAGCTCACTCTCCTCTTGCCCCCTGCCCTTCCTCCCACGTTTCTCCTCTCCCTTCTTTCCTTATCCCCTCCCTCCTTTCTTTTGTCTCATTTTTATCACGGGAGTTTTCCAGAGACATTTTCAGTGGTGAATCTTTTTAGCTGGATTCCTTTAATTTTCTCCCTTGACTAGTACAGTGCCAAATGACCAGTTTAAAACCCCAAACTTTGATGTCCTTTCTGCTCCCTACCCTAGCAGGAGATAAAAGGGGCTAAGACCACAGTGTCCCTTTCCCCTTTTCCCCTTGAAGATACTGAGGCTTTTCCCTAATGCTCACATTTATAATCATCGAGACAATGTTTATACTTTTCCTGTTTCCATGGAATCTATAGAAAAGTCTAAAGTACCCAGGACATCCCGTTAGCCCATGAAACCATTATCAAATTCCCGGTCTCTGGAGCCTAGCTTAGATCTTCAGAGATGCAATGCAGGACCATTTTCAACAGAAGAACTCTGCATGAGGGGCCTTTTACATCTTACAGCTTCTAAACTTTCAGTGTCCCTTTGATGATTTCACACTCTGGCTATTTTTCCAGCTTCCTGACATTCGCATTTCCCTTGCGGCATATATTACAGCACACACACTACACATGCTTAGATAATCACAAGTTTAGAGATTCGCGAAGATTTGAGTTTAGGAGGAGAAAAAAATGACTCTAAGTAAGGGTACTTGTCAACATAGCATAAACAGTCTCGGCCATCCGTGCACGCGTCTGCACGTGCAAGAGCTTGCTCTCACTCACAGGCCTTACCTTCAGTGGAAATGGGTTTGGCTTCGGATGTTCCTTCGTACTCTTTTGTTTTAGAATTCGAAGATTTTCTTTTGTGATGAAGAGCGAAGAGGGTTGACACTTGATGCTACTGAACACTGAGTAAAGTTTGAACATAAAATTTTATGTTTCTAGAGAGGTGTGAGGAGACTGGGTGAGTGAATTTAGAAGTTCACACCCTCTCCCCAGTAACATGCATGGACTTCTCCAGAAAAGTGTCCTAGGTGCTTTGCAGAGAACTCAGAAATTCTTGGGAGTTGGGTATTTTAGGAACATGCCTAGTAAACATACCCACAAACATACATGAAAGAAAGGTTTTTGTTGTTGTTTATTTTGAGGTAGTGATTTAATTGCATTTTTCCCCTTCCTCTCCTCCTTCCATACTCTTCTATATATCCCTCCCCACTGTCCTTCAAATTCATGGCTTTTTTATTTATCAACTGCTGTTGCATACATAGATGTATTTGTATACACAAATACATTACTAAATATAACTTGTTGAGTCCATATATAATGCTCCCTGTATGTATGTTTTCAGGACTTATCACAGGGCACTGGTCAGCCAATTGGTGTCCAGTGGGGAAGGCTACCTCTTCCACTTTTAGCAGTTGCCTATAATTCTGCTTCGATTTGAGACCTTCTCGGGCTTCTGCCTGTCCAGTTTGACATGCTCATTGGCATCATTCTTGTTCAGCTCACATTCAGGCAATCATGTTGGTGAGACCTGATGGGTATAGCTCCTGATATTACTCAGAGACACAACCTCGCAGGAAAACTCCCTGTTCTTACGGTCTTTTTGCCCCCTTTCTTTGAAATGTTCTCTGGTCCCTGAAATTAAAAAGAACGAAAGAAAGAAATGCTGA
>JAQHUG010000155.1:850911-864616 GCA_028555095.1 Dicrostonyx torquatus | reverse complement strand
GAATCCCAGCACTCAAGAGACTAAGGTTTGGGGATAATGAGTTTAGGGTCTAGCTGAGATACTTGGTGGGACCAGAAGGAAAGAAATTAAAGACAGCGATGTGGAAAGAATGAGTGGGAAGGGATTAAAGGGGTAGGGGTGGAAAGCAAATGAAGGGGTGTGTGACTTAACTGGATTCAGGGATTTTAGAGATGAGTTAAAATGGTTAACTTTAGAGTGACATGGTTACTTCCTTTAGGTGTATGATCCTGAGAAACATTTATTTTGAGTTCACTGATTCCCTTAGTACTTAATGTTTTCTGGAAAATGCCAGCCCATGCAATGACCCCAAGGACATATTGTTCTGTGATTGATAAGTTTTATCTTGCCTTCGTAGTCAGGAAGTACTTTGTGGAAGTTTTCTAGAAATTTCTATACATAGCATATGAACAAAGAAATAATTTCTTTTGGTTCTTTTAATTCATAATTAATTTCAATTTCAGTATCAAAGCCTGAAATATTCTGGCACTAATTTCAAGTTGTGCCTATTAACACTTCAGTCCAAGCAAGTGTTATGTTTCTCAAGATCATTGAGTATAAATTAGTTGGTCACAAGATTCAGACTCCTTATCCACATGTGGATTTAAATGACCACGGCACCGACTGACATTTATACAGCATGTAATGACTCTAAATAGAGTCCATGCATTCCTTTAAGAATAAGACTACACATGCTAGAAGCATATGTATCTTAGTATCCCTCACTTTTTCCTTAAAAAGAAATTGCACATCTTTAGTCGTGAACACTGTCACCATTAAACGTACTTCATGTCTGTTAATGTTATTTCCCCAATTCTGAGGTTCAGAAGCCCAAGTAGCCTACCCCAAACCCATATCTCTAAGATTTCAATGAGGATGGGTTCAAACTGGTAGTTAATTGCCTTTGTATCTGGTAGATTCTCTCTCTCTCTCTCTCTCTCTCTCTCTCTCTCTCTCTCTCTCTCTCTCTCTCTCTGTATTGGAAAGCAAGACAGAGAGAAGTGAAAATGTATGTCCATGTCAGAGGGCAAGTGCTATACAGGTACTGAAATGATGTAATGAGGCTTGAAGGTACTGAAATATTTCATTACGAAGACTGAATTTATATTTTTATCTAAGTACACTTAGATAAAGTACACTTAGATAAAAATAGTAGAGACCAGAAGAGGGTAGTGGGATCAGTGGTACACATCTACCTTCTTTTCCTTTAGAAGGCAGAAAGCACTCAATCAGGAAGACATCTCTCTGGCCTTTTGGAATTGATTTTTAATGTCCATTTCCTAGTATTTTCTTTTATGATTGTGTAATGATATAACTTGTGGTTTGAAAAATATTCCTTTCTTTTTTCAAAAGATGATAGTCTTTCATTAAAACTATTTCAATGCATTTTTCACATCACATGATATGGGAAATTCTAAAAAGTCAACCAACATTATTAAAATCTTTACATTGCTTTAAGCAAATCTTGAATAATGACAGGTGGAATTTCCGAGCTGCTTGTGTCTTTTCCTTAGCTCTTATTAATTATTAATAATATAAACTCAACCAGGCTTCTTCTTAAGTCCTAGAGGGGACCTCCCAAAGTACATCAAATATTGGGGCACAAAATGCATAAAAATAGGTCAATAAATTCAATTTGAAGATTAAAACTCATCCTATGGAGCTTGGTTTTTGTTATGTATTGCTTTAAACACAGTGTATCAGACCCTTGACTGTAATTCAAAATAATACAAGGTAAAAATCCAGAAATGAACATTTTATATGTTTGGGGTTTCAGGCTGTTCTGAGTAACCTAAGGATATCATATCTTGCTTTTTGTTCATGAATTTTCCATTGTCCAAAGTACACTGTAACATACAATGCTAGCCCATTAGCAGCGTTGTTATCTGACTGACTGACTCTTCTAGTATCACAGTATTGGGAGTTTGTTACTCTCTGTGGTTTCAAATAATCCCTTTGGACCTCAGAATGCATCTTCCAAGGGTAAGGGGAGACACTCTCATTGTATGAAAATGTTTAAATTGCATACCAGGATTTTTTTTTAGCAAAAATTGTATTTAACGTTTAGTTTGAAACATATTTCCTTGAAATAATGCTTGCCTAAGCGATTACCTTGTGGAAGTTCAAGAACATTCTCCTAGACTCAGAGAGCATGAAGGAGTGGGCTAAAGGCATGTTTTTAATCCTTCTCCCAACCCTAGAAAGAATGTATCGAACCTTCTTTTCACTCATGAAGAACAATACAGGAGACTTTAGGTGAGTGCCCACATCCTATATCTCCCGATAACATGATTAAGTTAGATTGTTTTCCTAACTGCAAAGTCTCTACTAATAATCTGTATGCTTTATTCTGTCCATAGTGTTAACATGCTTGGGTAACTTAGAGGCTTTTCTTGTGTCTCATGGAAGAGTCTGTGCAACAACATGATTCTTGTTCCTTTTTTTGCATAAGCCATGCACATGACAGAAATAACAATATTTTAAAGGGGAGTAAATTGATCTAGACATTTCATGCCTTTGTATAGACTGTTTCATCAAACTCCGTAGTTTGTTGAAAAATATGCAACTTTGACTGGATTGTGAGTTTTATATTACACTTAATTTCCTTTGTGTGCTATTTCAGGAGTGTATGTATTGTAAGAGATTCAAATTCATAGCAGAAAAAATGGCTTCCTTTTATTGCCTTAATGCAATGTATCTTTCCCCATAAACCCAAGACAACTCTTTAACCATTTTCAAAACAGAGATAATATATTTACATTACATCACACATGTGATGCATACAATTCAACTTTACTAAAGCCTTAGTACATTGGATTTTACACATAAGCCCTTCTGAAAACCACCATATCTCTGCAAGCAGGCAGACACGAGTTTACTGAGCATGTAGAGGAGTGTGAACTTGAGTCCTGGAGCCTTCTGAGAAGTTTGGGTGTTATGGAATGAAAGCACATAAGGGCAGACTGTGCAGTGTAGGCAATAGTAGAACAAATGTCCTTAAATACACTCCCAGAGGTTTCTGTTCATAATGAATCTGAGAGAGACTAGAGTTTAAATTGGATTGGGTGACCATGGAATCTTTTACTACAATCTTAGATCACCTGTAGAAGATAAGCATTCCATATAGGAACCGTAGTTACAAATTGATGTCTTTTAAAATTGACATTTGTTAGAATCAAATAAATAAAACCTCTAGCAAGTGGATGAATCCAATTAAAGAGCAAAGTTAACCGGAAATCCCTCATGACTGTAAACAAAGACCTAATAAAGTAAAATAAATACTTTAGCACACTGAGATTGAAACAAATATAGTCTCTATATAGACATCATTCCTAATGGGAACTTGATTTTAAAATAAGCAATAGACATAGGGAAATCATTAAAATGGAGAAAGGCCTTACGTAGTAAAATATCTCAGAAGTGAGTTTATGTGCATCATCCCACTCTATAAACATGACGTGTGTATAAATAACATGGAAATAGACAAACCCTAGTTTTGGTTGTTTATATGAAACAGATAATTTTGTGATTACATTTCTTATTCTGTGTCGTTTACAACATTTTTTCTTACAGTTGTTGGACAACAAGCCCAGACAATTTAAGAGCCTGCAGATGCCATAATTAAACTTAGTAATCAGTGTAGAAATCAACATATAAATAACAGGAAAACATAAAGGTCACAAAAATGGAACAGCATGAACATGCAATCCTGCTTGCTTTTAATAAAACAAAAAAGTGCCTTTTGCCGTTCAAAGCATGCCATTCTTTGCATATGTTCAAATGAAATATGAAAGAAAGAAAATTCTCTCCAAATGATTAGTGCAACATTTTGCAGGGACATATGGATACTCTTAAATTTTAATGGGGGAAGGGAAGCTTACCTGGAATCGATTATGGGAAATTTGGCAAAATGGAAGTGAAATATTCATTTATTCTGTGTTTTTTTTAATTGAATTTGTTTCAGGCTTTAAACACACAAATAAGATGTCAGTAATTTCCATCAATAGGAATTAGTTGCATTCAACTAATATCATGGTAAAAGACATGCCCTTGGTTTGGGAACTGACTTTTGAATATGTAGTTCAGTATGTACTGAGAAACAATTCAGGACTGACATCTCTCCCCAAAATTTACTTGTAATCTTCCTGGGTGTACTTTGTAATTCATCCCCTGAACTGCTTGCTGACCACCTGTTGCACATAGCTGGGAGGTTTTTGTTAACACACCTTTGCTTCACCAGTGGCGTTTCATATGTCACACCGAGGGCTCATTTTCTTATTATGGTAACTCAGGTCAGAGAGATCACAGTGTTGCGATTGATATGACTAAGGAATTAAAAACAGGTGAATGTTAAATGTGTTAGCACATGTGTGTTGTACAGATGTTTGCTGACTTTGAGATTTTTCTTCTTGATTACAAGAGAATGTCAAGTTTATTCTTTTCATGGAAATAAAATAGAATCTTACAGTTTCCTCTGTAAGATATATTTAAGTTATATCAACAAATGGAGATGTGTTTGTTTTACCAAATGTTTGAATTACCACAATAATATTTATTTCTTTATACTCTACTTTTGAGTAATCCTTACAGAGCAGTTAAATCTTTCAAGTGATTATGCAGTAGTGCTCTTTTTTTACGTCAAAGTTAACTTTGAATGTAACACAATCAGAATTATAATTATACAGTTTAGCATAAGTCTAATTATAAATGTAAATACAAATATCATGGTAAATAGTTTGCACTTCTGAAACTTTTCCATTTTATCACGTCTGCCTGTAAAGTGAAGACTCTCAGTCAGTTTTCTATAGGAAAGGAAGACAATGGTAACAATGGAATGCAAGAAATACAATTTAATGGTTCAGAAGTCAGCAAGCATGTTTCAAGGATGAAATTCAGCAAAACACTTACTGTCTTGTCATTTACATACAGCTTGCTAGCTTTCAGGTGCCAAGAATGACAAAAAATAGTTTTGTAAAGCCATAGGGATTCTTTGAGAACCTTTGATGTAATTTGTGTGATGTGGTGTGGTAGTGGTTATGATGGTGGTAATAGTGTGTGTGTGCTTGTCTCAGTGTGAGCTTATCTCTGTGTGTTATAAGCACATGTGCATGGGTGTGGCAGCCAAGGCTCATATGGTTTACCTTGATTGTTCTAAACATTAAAATGTTTCTTTTTATTAGCTTCTTTGAGAAGCTAATAACTATAATTTGCTCATATTCACTTTTTCAATCCCAACGCCTTCCTATCCACCTAACATCATGTCCTATTTTATTTATTTGTCTATTTATGAATTAATCAAGTGCAGTTTTGTTGCCTAACTATTTTTGGTTGTGCAGTCTGACCCTGAAGGCAGCATGTGGTGGGAACTCCTTCAGCCAGGCTATTGTGGAGCTTTTTGTTACAACAGCAGTGTATATACCAGGGGTCCTGTCATTAAGGAAACAAGTGAAAACAAACCAAATCAAACAAAAACAAAACACTATCATCCAGAAAGTACCACAACCCAAGAGCTCTTCATAGGGTGGGGCACCTCACCTATCTTCAATTATGGGGTTGTGTTTGTCTTAACTTAGGTCAGGTCACTTACATGCTCTCACTTGCTTTCAGTTCAATTCCCATGTTTCTAGAAAAGATTGTTTCCTTGACATCATCTACCATGTCTAGCTCTTCAAATACTTCTGCATCTTTCTCTTTACAAACTACTGGGACCTAACGGGAAGACTATTATATTGTAAATAAAGAAAGATGAGTAATAAATAAACCAAGACTTATTAAATGGATAGAAGATGGGACACAGGGTAGAGGAAGGGATAGGGAAGAATAGCTTACACCAAAGACCTCCTGCAAAATCCATATGGACACTTACTTCTGTAGAGGCTTACCGATATATACACAGACCCATACCAAAGTCATTTAAGTCCACAATGCTTTGGATTCTGTGGGAATTCTCCTAAACAACTCAAAAAAAAAAAAAAAAGCAAGCTGGGGTTCTGTACTTCATTCCTCAATGATTTTGTGAAAGCACTTTCAAAAGTTGGATCATCTCCAGATCCTGTTCATGATTTGAAGCAATGGTTGATATGAAGTTATCTGAAGCTGTTCTTTTAGTGGATTAATGGATTTATTAGTAGACTGGTCAACAATTTTCTGAAGTCAACTAGTTTTCCCTTTTCATTCTTTACCTTATTCATATCCTTTTTATAATCAAATGTACTCAAGTCTGTCCAGTATCAGACAGATTTTCCTGTTGCAAATGTGGTTTTTATGTCAAGACAGATCTGGAGAGTAGCATTACATCCCTGTAGGGCAGCTAATCATGATGCAGTCAGTGTTCCTCAGTCGATCTTGTTGTAGAATTAGGGGGAATTCAAAAGAACGATTATCATGTGCAAACAAAGAGCTTAGACATCTCAGTACCAGCCTAAGGTCTCTCCATCACTCCTGCAGCGTTGATTTTTGTATCCCGAGTTAATTCAGGTGAAACATGAGGTAATTAGGGCTAATCCTCATGGCCCCCTGCTGGTCTGTTGTCTCCTAGTCCATTGCTAAACCAAACTATTTTCATAGGTTCAGAAAGAAAATCAGCTTTTCAAGAAGTGACATTCATGAGAATTTCACCCATATTCCTAAACCTTCATGACTCTTACTATTTCTTTTAAATAGGATCTTCATATAAAACAAACACATTTTCATCAACTTCTCTTTGTGTTTCAGTTAAAAATATAAACACGAGATTATTTTAATATACTCTTGACCATGGACAGGATAATGGAGTTTACAGTTGCTCACTTTATAACAAATCAAATGGAATTTGTGGTAATATAAATTGTCAACTTTCAATGTTGTGGAAAGCAATGCCACTCACAAGAAGTCTGCATTCATTATATGGATTTGTTCATGAATTATGAGTTTATAATTGTCCAATAGTGATCAAAAGGAGGGATAAATTAAAAATAAACTCTTCCCAAAGTCATTGTCACTGTTTTATATGTGAGGTCTAGTCCCGAATCTACACTGTAATCCATGTCTCTGTTATGTAGTAAATGACTTCTTAGATTTATATTTAGAGTAGATGCATCTAGGAATGTTTTATTTGGTTATACGTGTGTGTGTGTGTGTGTGTGTGTGTGTGTGTGTGTGTGTGTGTGTGTGTGTGTGTTTTGGCCTCCAGGATGACACAAAAGACTAATACTGGTTGCTATCCTTGGTAGGGTTACTTTTAATTGAGTGAAATTCATGTGATCCTTATAGAAACCGTTGCTTTCTAATTTACCAACAAGCATAGAATTGGTCTCCTATTCAAGAGCCATTTTATTTTGATGTTAATATATTTTTGAACTGAGGACAGTCCATGTGAATTAATCAGTCAATTGCAGTTGTGTAGTCTTATCATTTGTAAAATAGGAAAGTGAGAATTAAAGCCTTGTCTATTATATTTTGAAACATCCTTTCAAGCCTGGCTAACACTCAGATCATTATAACTTTAAGTTGGCTTGTTTTTTACTGATGACAATTTTCATCTCTATTCTATTTAGCCTACAAATTTCTTCTTTCCCATCTCCTTAAATATGCATTTAGAAAAAATGTTAATGCTTGCATCGGCTAGGTATACAGACATATATTGTATTATATATTTTATTGGGTATAAAAATGCTTTTACTTAGTAAACCACTGAAGATGATAGAAAAAGAAAAACTCATTGTTGCTCATAATTTCTTCTGTCTAAGAAGCTGAAGCCCTCAATATTTATCAAGATGCACATGTGGCCAAATCAAAACTGTCATTTCACAGTCAACTGGAATGCCTTCAAATGTCTGAATCTTTGGATAATGAGGAGAGATAATTTTTTATGCTGAAGGCTTATAAATTAAAGAAAACCTAGGGTTGTGTTGTTTGTGTTTAGTTAGAGAATTTGGGTCAGTTTCTCAGAATGAAAATAGGGCTTTTCTCCTGCAAAATTGCAAGGAGAACATTTGCACCCTGGCATTTACAAATATATCAGATGAGATTTTCTATTGATCCCAGCAGCAGGGATGAGTGCCCCATGAGAATTAATGAGCCGCTTTTATGAGGCTCCCTGTCATGAAGGATTTAGCTGTTTCATTTGCAGATTCCTGTAAATGTTCAACAGATTCACGACCAGTAATTTTCACATAGGAAAGACTGGACCATGAGTAAGCAAATGACTCTGTGCCATTAATGGGCTCAAGTAGCATTGAAGATGAGCTGGCAGCGTAATTGATTTGTATAAAGCTATGGAGCCCACTCCAATGTGTCTGTAGTTCATACCTCCAATTCTTAGGCCAAGAGAATGATCAGAGTGAATAGCAAGAAATAAAGGCAAGTTCTCAAGCACTGGTTTTCACCAGGAAACTTTCTTTTGTTCAGATTGAGCTCAAGTCCAGCGGTGTTCACATTTAGAAAGCACCCAGTCAGTGCTTTAAATTCGAAACAGTGCTGCCATTTAGGTTAGCATCTGCTCATGTCCACTTCCTCAACTGAGTTGTCTTCTAAACCATCAGTCCATTGCATGCAATAACTAATTCACATACCCTTTTGAAGCGTTAACTGATCACTTTAGACATTAAATATCAACTAGTATAAAATTGATTTTTTGAGTTAAGAACTATATGAAGAATTCTTCATAATTAGTTGAGAACTGACAGGTGTGTATATTTGTTAGTGCAATATGTTTTTTTATTCAAGTTTTTCATATACATGGTACTATTTAAAATATTATTCTTACTATAAGACTTCCATGTCCACTATTGTTCATATTATAATTTTAGGACAGTCTATTTGAAATATTCAGGTGGTAAACATTGTCATACCTCGCCGACCAGATTCCCATTTAGAGCAGGAGAATTATGACTCACATAGAACTTTCTCGGCAAGGTCTTAACAGACTTTCCAAACACTTGCAAAAGTGGGGCCAGCAAACCTAAGTGAGCCATTATATACATCCCTACAGAAGGACCAAGGAGTCACTGCCACTTATAGTGAATTCTAGCTGCATGTGATGCCTAGAGTTCTCCGAGGAAAATGACTTGTTGGAGACTTCAAGATGAGCTTCAAGCATCATAGAATGTGGTTATGAATCATATGCCATAAAGTCCCTCGCCATATGACTTTATTCTGAAACATCTGCTAAAGAAAGTAAGATGTACGGGTTCTTCCACCCTTCAGACACTGAAAAAGAACTCCAGTTTAAACAGGGCCAACTCGTGATTAACACACCTACTTAATAGGCTGCCTCCTTGAACACAGCATGTGGTAAGAGTGGGCACTCAACCAAGGAGAATTTGTTCATGGAACACCCAAGCCCTGGGCAATCTCCGTGGAACCAGGCACAGGGTTCTCTGAGTTAAAGATCTGAAAGACTTTATTAAGTGCTATAGAGCTCTGTCCTGCCAGGACGGATCCCTCAAATGTTTTCCTAACATGTTTCCTGGGACTCTCTGCTTACTGTTTAGTCAGCCCACACATCCTGTTTTATAGTGACAGTGTGGGTCTGCCCTGGGGCACTAGACTACTAACTGTGTCCCTGTCCCACCCTAACTAATGGCTTTTAGCATTTGGGATGAGTCAAAGCAGTGGATTTGCTCAACTCCATCCATCTTTTGAAAGTAGCTATTGAATACAGACTTTGAGCCTGGCACTTTTTGGACCCTGGAGATTCAGAAGAGAACAAAAGATACTAAAATATCCCATGAAGCTTCCTTCCTGAAAGTGGATTCGGAGAACAAACTCTGATTAATCTAGTAATAAAGCATTATAGCAAGAGAAAACATATAAAATGGGAATGAAAGCATATGTGTGGATAGTTAGAGATTATAGAGAGTACAAGTGTGTGTGTGTCTGTGTGTGTTGTTCGCTTGTGTGTACAGGCATGTGAGAGAGAAAGACTAACCATTGTTACTAAAGAAGGCCCTCTTTAAAAGATGAAAATTGAGGGGGGATTAAAATCAAATACTTAATTAGCTATTTGGTAGCAAATGTGAGGGTGGAAAAGGACTAAATTCGGGATAATGGGAGAATGAGTATAAATGAGGCCAGGTTAGGAAGAGTCGGGAGTCTAATGTGGATAGGATTATGTGTGTGTATGTGTGTGTGTGTGGACAAGATTCAGGCATAGGATGCGGCAAGTTAAGAAAAGTGGGTGGGGGGCAGGCCATGTGTCCATGTGGTATATATCTCGATGCAGAGTGAAATATGAATCCATTGGGAGGTCGTGAAGGAGAAGATCTGCTGTATTAAAGTGCTCTTGCTATTTGGTGATTGCTTCTAAAATGATGTAAAGACCAAGCAAAAGGGAATGGGTTTATTTGATCATGAGGCAGCAGAGGTGGTAAGAACTCCCTAGGACCTGATGTCTATTAAAATTAGTGTCATCTGCATTGGATCATTTTGTGTGAGGTTAGGATGGAAGAAGTTGCATCATGGGAAACTCACTAGTTTTGGTCTAACTGAAAATAAAATGTTCGCTATAGGTGACATTAAGAGACTGTGAAAGGTGCCAGATACTTTGGCTAAATCAAGTGTGAAGTTTTTATTTAAGGTTTCACAGTATTGATGGTGGTAGAGTATATGAGTCCCAGGAAGAGCTTTGCCAGTTTAATTTGGAAGCCTAGGTTACGTGTGGTGAATTTGTGAGATTTGATGAGAACACCAGCAGATACATGGAGGAAGACGACATCTTAAAGTGATTCTATTAAAACGACGGAACCCTAGCAAAGACTGCCGAAAAAAAACTGGAGGGAAGGTATTGCTTTGTAGGCCAAGTGCAGTATTTACAACTCTGTTTCAGCAGATGCTACCAATAGGAGCTGACCATTGAAAACGGTAATTTGGAGACCTCTGGACTCTGTTATGAAAGCAATTTTGTTGGAATAGAAAAGGGGAAGTCTTTATTACCCAAAGTTCAAGAGAAAATAGAAAGGAGAAATTAGAGATAGCAAGTAATAATGGTGTTTCTAGTTTCCTGTAAGCCAGAAAAGAAATAGAGATTATCCGGAAAGGAATATGAGGGCAATAAAGTGGTTTTGGGTTTGGCTGAAATGGGGTACATAAAAACCTGCCAATATGCTTATGGGACTCATCTGAGACACAGCAGAAAGGGGAAAATGGCTGCAGCAAAGTGCTTGGGTTGATGAGTGAGGATTACAGCTGGACCCAGGATGACACTGGGGTGCGCAAAGGGAGGTCAGTGCATGAGAGATATAGGCCCTGAGCTGTGAGGAAGAGGAAGATGCACATATGGCTTTGGCCTTCATCATATGTGAATCACAATGTGTTTGATGTTTTTCACATTCATATATTTCACCTTTTAAATAGAAACACTAGCTTTCATTGTTTGGTAGAACAGTGAAATGTGCTGAAAGGGAACAGATTTCCAGACAGTGTTGAGGTCTCAGTTAATCTTTTACATGTGGCTCCTTTTATAACCAGTTTATACAAATCAAGAATCCCTTCTCCAGTTTGATTTAATTGAGCAGTGGAGAAGTGCTTGATCATGGACATGAAGACCCCACCCTTGCCTTTCAGGGAGCTATCTATCTGGTGGAGCAAGCTCAGGGGTACATTTTAGTTTCTAGGTAAGATCGAAACTGGTAATTTTGTCTGCAGTCTTCCAAAGGGAGAGAATATTTAGCACCAAGGCCATCTAGGCATGCTCAAGGCATGTGTTCTGGATTACTGTAATCAGTGTCAGCTGTTTGAATGTGCTGATTTAGAGAAACAAACAGTGTTGTAGGGGAGTGAAGAATGAATGTTCAGGGTTGCCTTAGAGGAATGAGAGACAAAGCTAAGACTTAAAAACTGCTGCAAGCAAATGAGAGGAAGGATCTAAGTCTGGTCAGGTACATGAGAGTCTTTACTGAGTGAAGATTATCCAAGCAGCATAGACAGTGTCCTATCAATGTCAAGGGGAGCACAATTATGTATATATTCTAGAAAGATCAATCTGGCTGGTGTCTTAAGATACTAGCCATGTTGAAGAACAAGAACTATTAGCTTTCCTGAGCCAGTGAACTGCAAAGTCAAGTCAGAGTGTGCCAAGAGCAGTAACTCTCAATAGTAGAGATTGATCCTAACATGTTTGTATTTTGATAGTCACTGGAGAGCAGATGAAAATGTAGCCACCCCAATAAGCATTCTGCAGTTCTGTTTGTGGTAAGCGATACATGTTAATATCATTTGTTAAGATGCTGGTGCCCAAGGTGAATAGTGTTGGCCAGGAGGGAGCAAACAAAATGACCTGGCTATGTGCATGTTTAGGGCAAAGTCAGTTGAGGCAGCTGGAAAATCTGGGATTTGTTTCTTTGGTATCTTCTCATTCTTTTAAGGGACAAGGAGTTTATCATGTCAGGCAGAAGAAAATAGAAAATTGGGAGGAGTAAGTGTAATTAAAATGGAGTAAATGATGTTGAATGCTAACAGACAATATTAGTATGTAGTAAAATACTTAGTAAAGCCGTGTGTTCTCAGTCCCTGAAGTGCTAAATAACATTATTTTTGGTTCAAAGTAGTTTTGCAGCATGTGAGTCATAAGAAATACTTTGTTTATTGTATACGTGGTCCATTAATTTCTTGACAAAGAAAAGAACTATCCAAAATTTGAGAAAATTAATTTGAGGAAACTGATGAAGTAGTATGCTATGGAGAGATGGATTGACACTGTTGAAGACACTCTTTTCATATATAAATGTCCACTTGAAGACATTTTGGGGCACATTTTTATGATATTCAAGAACTTCAATAACCGTACATAGTAAACGCACAAGGCTCCCTATTTCACTAAGTTATTAATTAAACACCAATGTCGTCACTCTCATTTGACCAACTCACAAGGGACCTATTTATTTGTTCCTTTCGGGTGTGTCAAGATATTATAGAACTTTAAAAATTAGTGAATTAACACTTTCAGAAACTGAAAGGAAAATCAGAAGAAAGTAAGGAAGTCTGGCTGAGGCCGGCACCTCACAGGCAAAGGAACATAGAGAGCTGATGATGGAGAGAGAATGCAGGTGGAAGAAAACAATAATAGGAGCCCTGTTTGATGGGACTGTCATAAAATAAAAATCAAGGTTAATCTGGGTAGCTGTCAATAGAAATGTACCCTTCTAATGAGTCTGTAATTCCTTATGGAAGGATTGAAAAGGCAATCCCATGTCTCCTCATTAAAAAAAATAAAACACTCACTGATGTTTTATCTATAATGAAAGATAAATAAAGGTGCCCCAGATCATAAATTTATATTCATGCTTTCAAGAATATTCTACTATAACTATCTTGAGTATTATGTTGTCAGTATACAGAAATATATTGGCCTATCTGATAGAATAATAATAAATATTATTATTTTTATAATAATATATAGGTATATGTGTATATATATATATGTGTGTATATATATATATGTATTATATATAGAACACATAAAGTCATTTCACCTGCATGTGCCATTTAATATTTACCTTAATAGAAATACATGCATGTTCTTGGTAGAGATAAGAAAAATAAGGCTTAAAGATGACAGTGTACTCTAGTATCTGTGCGTATTTCCATAAGCAGAGTAATTACATGGTGCAGGAGACTTGTCTGTTCAGTCAATCCTGTTTTAAATAAATGCTGATTGGGCAGGTAGGAAGTGTGGGCAGGTCAACCAGACAGGAAGTAGAGGCAGGGC
>JAQHUG010000155.1:834477-848101 GCA_028555095.1 Dicrostonyx torquatus | reverse complement strand
TGTGTGTGTGTGTGTGTGTGCACATGCCATGATATGCATGTAGAGATCAGAGGACAGTTTGCAGGAGTTAGTTCACTCCTAGATGGAGTCCCTGGGTATTGAACTCAGATCCTTGAACTTGGCTGCAAATGTACTCAACCCAATAAATCATCTTGCCAGGCCTACCAAACCCATACTTTGTGAGAGCAGAGCTTGGAAAATAGGTGAGTTGTTTTATCTTTCAAACAGATACATTGGATTGTTCTACAATAGTAAACACCCAACAATCTTGGATTTGGTTACATTCTTCTCTCCCAATATTTCCCTTGAAATTTGATTTTGCATAAAAGGACTGTATTAAAAGTTAAGATCAGAAAATGAATGTGTGACTTTACAGTACTTCCATATATTCCCACTCCAAAGAGATTTTTTATTTGTAAATAGTTACATGAATTAAATTTAGTTACAGACCACTTTGTTCTTAATAAAATATGTATGTTTGGGAAAGCCATCTTCAATTGGTAAATTGTTGATAATAAACCTGAATATATTTATCTATATGCTATGTATTCTTAGGTCTCATAAAATAATAAAATAATAAAGTAGATTTTGTGCTGTCTCCTTCTATTCAAAAGGAAGCTTGTTTTCATATTTAGTGGGTCTGGCTTTACGAACTGGGCCAAATTTCCTGGGCATCCATCCTTCTGGGAGTGGCAGCTCTCTTTGCTTCCCACTTAGCAGCTGTACAACTGGGAAACGTTCAACAGAATGAAAGCCACCTGCTCCTCTAATGATTTCAGCCAAGCAGACAGGACTGAAGCCTTACCAAATGTGGGGTCTGTCACTCTGGTTCAGTTTCTTAAAGGGAATCAAACTCGTCATACTTTCATAGAGAAAATATATGCTAGTGGTTACCGCCTGTGGTGTCTGAAGTTCCTCTTAGGTGACCGGGTCTGTGGAATTGTATATGGTCAGTTCTGAGACATAAATGAAAAAAATAAAACATCCTAGAATATTTCTTTTATCACATGCTATGTGGTGGAACTTTCTAAGATGAGCTCACTCAGGCATATTTTTTTCTACATTGACAATTTGCTCTAACGTGTGATTATATGTTCTAGCAACCCTACTAATTATATATTCAATTCTACAGCAGTTTCCAGATCATCTGTTTCCTCAGCTCATTCTCTCTGTAACCCTTTAAAGTTGTTTGAAGTCAGGGCTGAGTAAAATTTTAGAAAAAGATAACACTGGAAAAATCACATTGGGAGAGCACATAGCTTTTGGCTCTCTTTTCAGATATGCTCTGAATTCTCAGTAATTCTTTAATTTTTGAAATACAATTATTTATGCAAGGAAAGCTTCTGGAAATATTCTCAGAGTCAGTTTTGAAAGTAATCTATGAGCATCTAGTTTTAAAAAGTATTTTGATACATTTGAATTTGATTTGAGTAACTGATTATTCTACCTATCACTACTTCCTGAGAAGTACCCAGAGAAGTATTTCTTTTTCCTACTGCTTGACCAATCAGACTATATGTAGCTCACTTGCTTGCTTATTTATTTATTTATCAAGAGGCCTTGATGGACAAAATTCTTGAGCCAGGGACCACTCCCAATGAACCAAATACTGTTAAAGTCTCCATAAAAAGAACTTAACTGAAGTAGATTAAAAGGGAATGCAGATGAATTATAAAGACAATAATGAATGAATAGGAATTTGCAGGTCACTGATGCTCTTATTTTCAAACCATAGATTGATTTTTTTTTAGCACAGAAGCAAGTAGACAGTCCTTAAGTAATTGTGTTTAAAGAATAAAGCTTGCCATTCAAAACTGCAGTCTCCCAAAATGCAGTGTAATTAACTTGACTCCTTTAATGTGAAGTTCATCAAAACTTATTCAAATGAATTAGAAATAATATGAACAATTTGATTCATGTGCTGATGTGCATTCTTACTCTAATGGGCTATCTGCTTTATTCTCTTCTGGTAAGTTTGAATGCTGAGGCAGCACCACAGAAAATGCCAACATTGGCGTATTAGTCATGAGGCCATTCACCTAATTACAGTGTCATGTGACTGGATAAGCAGCTACAGAGTTCGTGGTGCTGGTACCTGAATGAGAAATCAAGTTAGCACAGAAGGAAAAAAAGAACAACTGGATTTGTTGACATTTTTTATATTTAATTTCCCTTCATTTTCCATATTTTATATCCCTATATTATAGGATGTAGTTTGCAGTCCTAAGAATCTCCTTCAGTACACACATCAAGAATTCTTACACTTGATCTTAGCCAAAAGGCCGAGAAGCGATCACATCAAGAATTCTTATAGATACCATGTCACTTTCTGCCCTACATAATAATATGGTTTGGTTATCTTTGCACTCCACATTGCTCCGAGCACAAATTGTTACAAAGAGTGACCATCCGATACACATTTTAAAAAGCATATCTTCCCCATACCCTCTTGATATGTAAATATGTCTGTGGGACCATTCTTTTCCATTGATGCAATTTTAGAATATATAAAAATTCAGTGATAGGGAACCAAAGAATTATCTAAAGAGAACTGCATTCTAATAATGGATTTTAAACTTATCATCTAAATATTTTGCTTAAAAACAAAATTAATATTTCTCTTTACATTTAATGATCTCTCATAGCCGAAGTGATCTATCTGCATTGCTTACTACAGCACCATTGCAAGGGTTTGCACCTAGTTTTTATGGATGTGTCAGACTGTGTTTATATAATTATATGACTTTTTATAAAGGCATAGAATGCTTAGGAAATAATGTACCCACATTTTATGAACACTCAAATATCTTTGAATAAAGCACATTGCTGGGGCTCTACAGTACCAAGAGGCAATCATTTGGTCTTTTATGTAAATTACTATTTCTCATTATTTACCAATTCCCAATTGGTCCATATACAGTGTTAGCATATTCTCCATAGCAGTCAAGGTTATAGAGTCTAGGAGCTAAATGCTCTTATGAGGAAGATTTTTTTTTTAGATTAGAAGCAATGTATTTCTATGCAGATATAAATAACTACTGTTTGAATTCTCACTACTTATTAGACACAGCACACTGAAGTATACAATGGTTATGTAAATGAATATCTGACACTTTCAGCCAGCATATGAAGGATACATTTTCTTTAAGAAGGAATTGCTATTTGAGGCCTGAAGAGATGGCTTGACAATTGTTCTTTATGAGAACTTGCTGTCTTTCCAGATACTTGGGTCCGGGACCACACACCCATGTCCAGTAGATCACATCCTCTTAAAATGCCAACTCCAGGAAATCCTATATAGTTTTATAGACTCTGGAGGCACTATCACAGAATGCTTGCAAACACATAGACACATACTCACACATATTAATAAAAATAAACCTTAAAATATTACTGTTCAGTTCCTAAAATGATATTCAGAAGCATTTTGAAGAACTAAATGGCTTATCATGTTGTATACTTATTAAATATTAGGTATTATTAGTTCTTAGAAACTAGGCTATTTATTAGGTATCCTCTTGGTTCAACTTAATGCCATGTTTATATCAATAATAGCCCTTACTGCATTGAGCCTTCAAAGTAATTAAAGATATAAGTGTAAAATAGAAAACAACAAGGATAGGGCAATCTCCCATGCCTGGTCACGGCAGTGCACGCCTAAGATCCTAGCGCTTGACTGGCAGAGTCAGAAGGGTAACAGTAAGTTTGAGGCTACCTGGGGCTATAGCCTTGCATTGTATGTCAGTTGGTGTAAATAGTGAGGCTTTGTCTCTAATAACAAAACAAAATCAAGAAAAGAGATTTTGAAACAATTTCTAACGTAGTAATATAAAAATCCACAAAATTGTCAACTTTCATAAATTTTGGCTTAATATTCATCTTTATTACATTTTTACTTAGTGTCTTGTACTTGTTCAAATTTGTTCCTCAGTTTTTTTTATCCATCCATTAGCTGAAAAGCCCTGTCCAGATTAGTCTGAAAAGAGGACTTTCCCCTGCCCAGTCTCAGTGGGATCCCTATGTGTATTCAGGGTCTTCCTTGATATTACAGAAAGCCTCAAGGACTTGGCTACTATGTGCTTTAGCATTTTCACTATGTGGCCATCTTTGCTGTGTGACCGTATAAGCACTAGACTCCACTCTAGTGTTTTAAGAATAATAGTTCCTTCAGGAACGCGCCACAACTTAGATGTGTCTTTGATGGTCAGTGGCATACTATATTTGTATCTTCTTAGACTATTAGTGTGGCTGGGATATGACACGAGCTTAATAAATGCTGAATTAATGAATATATTAGTAAGTCACTCAATTATCCTACAAAGAAGAGATCTTGCATGTTTTCTCTTTTATCTCTTCATTTGGTAAATGAGGAAACAAAGATTTGGAATAGAGGGTTACTATTGCTTTGTTAATGTTGAATTATTGGGGGACAGTATAAAATATGTAAAAGCCTTTGAAGATATATGAATAACAATTGGCACAGGCATTCTATCCAAGAAATAGCACATGTGTTGGGTAACTTGATTCAACATAGGACAGACAGTGCTTTGTTGAAGAATTGAATTTATGTTGGACCTTGAAAAACAGACAGGGTTTGGGTAGGCACAGAAAATGAGACATGAATGAGATAACAAGCAAGGTATTGAGGGAGAAAAGTCTAAAATATTGAAAGATGAGGCAGCAAAGGGGATGTTAAAGCATCAACAATTATTATGGTGTTCTAGGTGAATGACTGCATGACTTTAGTTATAGGACCATTAGATACATACTTTGTCTTTATGATTTTGGAGATACTGTGCATGTGGAATTCTTTTTTTCTTTGGTTTTTCGAGACAGGGTTTCTCTGTGGCTTTGAAGCCTGCGCTGGAACTAGCTCTTGTAGACCAGGCTGGTCTCGAACTCACAAAGATCTGCCTGCCTCTGCCTCCTGAGTGCTGGGAATAAAGGCATGCGCCACCACCGCCCGGCATGCACGTGGAATTCTAGAGTTGATTGTTTCATCTAGGCATAACCTTACACTGCCTGGAGGACCAGGAACTGTTGTAATAGGTGGTGCGGGTTGTGTTCCCAGCACCTGCGAGGAACACAGCCATTTGTTCCCAGCACCTGGCTCCCGGCTGTGGCCTCACGGCTCGCTTATACCCAAAATGATTACACACAAACTGTATTCATTTAAATACTGCCTGGCCCATTATTTCTAGCCTCTATTGGCTAATTCTTACATCTTGATTTAGCCCATTTCTTAAAGTCTGTGTGTCACCACGAGGTGGTGGCTTACTGTAAGATTCTAACCTACATCCATCTCAGCCGGAGAATCATGGCCTCTGCACACTTTCCTTCTCCCCAGCCTTCCATTCTGTCTACTCCACCCACCTAAGCGCTGACCTATCTTACAGGCCAGGCAGCCTGCTTTATTTAACCAATGAAAGAACAGAAATACAGAAGAACCCTTTTACACCAAGGGACCAGAGACTGGATAGACCAGAGATCTACAATAGAAGCAAACACAACTGGAAAAAAAGCCAATGTAATGATTTCTAATGATATTCTGCTCTACTCTAGATTTGTGCACAGTCCAATTGACATCAGAGAGGCTTCATCCAATCACTGTTGTAAACAGACACAGAGATCCACAGCCAAACTAATGAACTCCACCTAATGGTGGAATTCAGAGAAGCCTGTCACAAAGGGGAGGAAAGACTGTAGGAGCCAGAGGCATGAAGGACACCATAAGAAAACTCACAGAAACAGCTAACCTGAGGTCATAGGAGCTCATAGAAACTGAATCAAGAACCAGAGACCTGCATGGGACTGACCTAGGCACTCTACATACGTGCTACAGTTGTATAGCTTGGGTCTACTGTAGGACTTCAAACAGTGGGAGCAGGGTATGTATCTGACTCTTGTTGGCTTTTGAGACCCTACACCTCTTACTGGGTCACCCTGCTCAGATTTATACATGGGGAGGTGCTTAGTTTTACTACAACTTGATATTCCATGTTTCATTAATATTCATGAGAAAACCTCCCTTTCCTAATCAGAGGCAGAGGAGTGACTTGGAGGGTGGGAATATGGGTGGGGGAGAGAGAGGCACTGGGCAGAGGGGAAATTGCAGTGAGGATGCAATATATGAGAGAAGAATGAATACAAAATTATTCCAGCATCTCCCATAAGCACCTAGGCTGGCTACTGAACCTTCAACACGGGACTTTTGTGGAACATTTAGGACTCAAATAATAACAGGTGAAAATAAAATAAAGAGAATTTAGAAGTGCTGTGGAGGTATAGGCTTAAAGATTGAGGGACAGTTCTGTGACATGATGGAAAGAGTATGTTCAGCGAGTGCTTATAGATTTCAATAGATAGATGTAGTGGGGGAGGTTTGCAGAGAGATGGGCTGCCATAGATTTGTATCCTTAGTTTAAAACATTTGATTTCATGGCATTTGTGGTGTTCTAACTGCTCAGAGCTCAGGGATCACATTTAGGTGAAGGCAGGAAGTTAGACAAATGAAAAAAAAATCAATAATCAAAGTTATAAAATTATAATTTTATTAATCACTGAGTAAAAAATCCCTACTTAAAAATGCTGTATAACATGAGTATCTCTGTAAAATATGTAAGTATTGACATACTCATGTAGATACACACATATAAAACTTAGAGTGTTAAAGTTGTAATTTGGTAAGTAGAAATAAAGGGAAAAGAAGAGGGACTCAACAAGATCATTAAATAATTGAGATCATTTTATTTCTATACAGATTATATAAGGCTGTAAAAAGAAAATCAATTGAAGTATAAATAAAAAAGAACTCATTTTCCACAGTTTACGTAGAGTAGGTTATGTTTTTAAAAATCTAAGCATTATATAAATATATTTCATCTTGTGAGACTCTCATTTCCTTTTCTGTTTGTGAATGGAAAATTCCCAAAGTTTCCACTGATGTAAAACCTCTAGAAATGCCACAACTACATGGAATCTTTTCTGTTGAGGACATGTGAAACATGTAGATTATAGGGGATTGATCTATAGATTTAAAGAGACAGCAAAAAACAAGAGTGAGTGTAATATTGAATCCTCCGGATTTCAGAGTCGTTATTGCTACTCTCTGATGGAAGTATTGCCAGACTTCCTCGTGTTTTCTCCTGAAAACACAGGACCATTATCAACAGCCAGAGTAACTAGTATATGTTTTACCTATGGTGTTCCAGTCAGGGTAGTAGGCCCTTTAGACATTATCTAACACAAATCTCAGAATCTTCACAAGCTGAGTACCCTTCTATATCTATATTATGAATAAAGGTATTGATGTGAGCTTTGTGAGCTTAAATATTTGTGCACATTCAAATAGCTGAAAGGCACAGAGCTAGGACTTGAGCTCCTGTTCAGTGAAGGTCTACATTGCAAACATTTGTAGGGTGGGATGAATGGTTAGGGAGAAAAGGGATTCCCAGTCTAGAGTGGGGAAAGTCTGGCTGTCACATGGAGTGAGCAGCCTGCTGGCTCTTGCTGGCAAAAGGAGAAAGAGATAGAAAAGAATAAGCCATTAATTCATAAAATGTAATTTCCTCAAGTGCAAGGCTCGCAGTTTCTGCACCTGCTCCGTTGCTGACTCATCTCACCTGAATCATTCAGTCAGCTTCATTGTGTTTCCAGAGATTGCTAATTGCCCCACTAGAACAATTTAAACTATCAATAAGGGATGCAATCAATCATTAGAGATGTGGTTAATAGGAGAAGTCATTTTGACTATTCAGCTCACATTGATCCTTCATATAAAAAGGTTAATTTTATATTCTATTTTTAAGCTTGCAGGCAGTGATAAGTCATTTCTTTTTGTCGAGTTGAGCTGAACTGGTTTTTCCTTAAAAAAATAACATTTATCTTCTCATCGAATTATCGCTGTGATATCTTCTTCCCGGGACAGAAAAATATTGTGACTTACAAAGAAAGCACAAGACAAATGGTACCTTTTAGCAAGAGGCAAGGCAGCAGAGCTCTGAAGCAGCTGGCTTCTTCGTCATTATGGAAATACTAGGGCAGGAGGGATTGTTCAGTCTACAAACTGCTTGCTGTGCGAAGTCCATGATGTGAGTTCAGATCTGGCACCTATGTTAAAAGCTGAGCTCATTGTCACTGGGGAGGCAGGGCCCAGAAGAGGCCTAGGCCTTGCTACTCTGTGAGTTCCAGATAAGTGAGAGTATTTGCCTTAAAAACAAAAATAGGTGGGAAGCAGATCTACATGATCTAGATGTTAACTCCTGGCCTCCACAAGCACACAAACACGTGCACACGCGCACACACACACACACACACACACACACACACCACCCAAATCTTCAACCTCAGTACAAGTACTCCTTATATCTACCAATTTGAAGCACAACACGAAATGCATGTGATTTACTTTTACCCGCAGTAGTTAAACGTTGGCAATGGTATAAACATTGATGATTTGTTGCATGTAACAGGAGAAGTACATTGTATTTGAGACCTTTGTCAAAGCTCCGCTGCTAGGCTAGCTGTAATGCTCATTTGAATGAACTCAGAACGATGTCCAGGGTTCATACGTCTTAATTCAGGTTTATGTTTTTGCTATGGTTAGACAAAGTTGTTACAGGAAGAAACCCTGGTGTCAGTGGTCAGGCTGATCTATTGCAATAGAATAAAACTGCACAGTGCATACGTGCATGGCCTCAAAAAGGTTTAAAGTTACCATCTTCACAGGAATAGTGTGAGAACGATATATTGTCACAAAACTAATGCAGAAGAGAAAGCCAGAACCACACTACTGCATTTGATTTATTTTCGATTGTATCTAAATATAATTAATATCATTCTAAAGTTATGCCAGTTAAGAAAGTTTTTATCCACAAAACATTTTCTTTGTATATTATGTAAACATTAGAAACATCTGTCTTAGAATTGTAAATCAACATGAAGTCAAACAGCTATTAATACTCAAAGTTTGAATTTAAGTAGATCAATGGCTATCCTTGAATGTGGGGAAATGGAAGACCACAAGCCTAATCTCTCTTTTATATTTTATATCTCCTTTCATTTATTCTGGGAAGGGCTTGGGAATGCATTTTATCCCGATTCCTTAGGTGCACCAGACTTTTTTTTATTCACTTTTTGATATGCATTTAAAGTCTCAACTGTTACCCAGCTTTTCTGAAAACCTAAAATTGTTATGAAGCAGAATGCTAATTCTCTTTCCTCAAACTCAAATTCTCGCATTACGTAATTAACCAATCAATAGATATTATTCTGTAGTGCTCCGTGGGGGCAGTGAAGTACAGAGCAGAAACAGACACAAAAGAAGAAAGAATAACAGACTAAGGGAACCAGATGAACAGAGGATGAAGTTTAGAAAACATCAGTATGTGGCAACTGGGAGGAAAGGGGGAGCCTGAGGTCACTGAGTTGGTTAGAGAAGCTTGCAACAGAAGGCCTGATGGAAGGCTTTGGAGATAGACATGTAGCGGAGGTTTATTTCTTCTGGAGAAAATCCTTTGGAATAAAACTATGTGTCTATATATTGAGTTATTAAAATTTTTCTTGCTGTAAGTAGAAACTCAATATACATTTAATCATGAAATACATTGACCATGTTTGAATGTTGTGTCCCTAAAATATATACACTGAAATCCTAACCCTGAAGTTGATATCATATTAGGTACAGGTGGGACTTTTCTCAAGAGGTGCTTAGGGAAAGTCCTCATGAATAAAATTAGTGCCAGATTAAATGGAACACGACATGGTACTCTGAGCACTTTTTCCTTTGAGAACAAGGCTAGAAGGACTGTGTGTTGTGGTATGCTTTCACTGATATGCTAGGACTTACCAAGTCTCTGGTATTGTAGAGAATAATCTCTAAATTACAACAGAAGGGTATTTTCGTGTACTATCTCAGATTAAGCTATGTGCACATATCCATTCTTCATTTTCTAGAGCTAGCTGAGTATGTCAGTATATTTTCATACATGTTTATGTCTGTGGCCAACCTATGGTTCAGCCATGATTTTGCAAACAGTGTTGCCTCCAAACTTACTCACTCTTTTCTTGATTAGTAAACTTCCATTAAGTCAGTCATCCTGATCTCCTATTATAATCTTTCTCAACCTCATTTAAGTTACATTGTTTACAGTGCTAACTTTCCCAGCTTCACTATCAATTCCAAATTAGAATCCTTCATCAATAGACTCACAAACACCAGAAAGGTTAGCAAGTGGCTTTGTGATCTAGTGTGTCATGTCTGCTGTATATGATGCTTGGTGTGGAAAAGACAAGGACAACTACTTCCAATTCCAACTCAACTTTCAGTTGCATGTAGAATAAACTGAATAAATACTCCTGAGTGATTTTGATTGAGAATGAAAGTTAAAGAATGTTTCAGTAATCTATATTTGGGAAAAACCTTTGTAGATATATAAAATAGAAAAAGATATCAGTTAACTCATTCAGCAATATTTATGGAAGAAAAAAGTACTCCTGAAGCACAGCTAAGCATTCTGTATGGTTCACAAGATAATTTTCTAATTAATTGTTACAGTGACCCACAGTTGAAAAATAGATGTAAATAATTATTGATTTCTGCTAAATGAAGCATCTCTCTTCAGCTTTTAGCCATGACCCCACTGCACACTCTTCCTGAAATGCTTCTCTCCTTGGACTGTGAGCCCGCCCAAGCAGAATCTGCTACATTTCCACTCGGCATTCCCAGAATCTAACTTAATGTTTGGCTCATACTGTTCAATAAATATGGGCTGAGTTAGAGTCAACGATCTATGGTTGGCGCCATAAAAGAAAAAGCTTGTCGGTGATGAAAAGGTGCAGCCTTGTTGACTTCAGTCTTTGCCAGGCCCAGGAAAAGTGTTGACCAGCAATAAATTTGGGGAGGCTAATTTTGGATCTCTTGAAATCCCAGGGCAGAACTCTCAGTCATAAGGAAGTCTAGGAGGAAGATTCAACAACACAATTATGTTTTATGACATTGATATTTCCCTGTCTCCAGGGTGAAAAGTCCAGCACTCATGTATATATATAGGGGACATGATGATTTCCAAACTCATGTACACAGGGACATGGTTTCCTGGAACCAAGGATAAGGATAAAATGGCTAGAATTGGACAATTATTCAACAGTAAATACTTAGTAAAAATGAAGCAAAACCATCCCTGGTAAGCTATACAATAAGCAAACTGTGTATCTCTGGCATACACATAAGCATGAAATAATATTGGGCGGATTTGTTTAGGGATATGATTTCCTAATAAGTCCCACAAGAAAAAAAAAACCAAGGCAATAATTAGAAATTAAAAGTCTTCTGTATAAACAACAATGCAGGTATTTTATAGTAGATGACAATTTATACTTAGGATTTTAGATACTGTTGTACATAAAATGAATTTTGACCAAGTAATGTAGAATATCATATGCAAGTTTACTAAATTCATTTGTCAACAATTGTCTGTAACATGGAAAATGTCTTTCCAAGGAAGCCATGTTAAATACAGTTCCTAGTTTATCCTCTCATCCATCTGCATCCTGATTTATCTCAGCAGTCAAAAGTCTATGAAGGGACTAATGAGAACTCAGTTTAGACTTTGGCAAACATGATCCACTCTTGATTTTGTAAGAAAAGTGTTCTTGATGAATGAATTTGCTTATGCATCAGTGTGTTCATCCTTGGCTGACTTCAAATCACCATGGAAATACACAGTAAACAAACAACAAAATCCAAGTGTTTTACAACAAAGAACTTCTCTCCATTAAACCTAAACTTTTTAATAGGAAAAAATTTACTTATTCTCCAGGAGTTCTTAAGGTCACAAAAAACACAGGGAAATTCATGAAGACTTTTGCCTGGGATATCACTTAAAGATGCATCTTATCCTCTCAGGTTAGCACATCTCTGCTTCTCCTATTAACCTGTACTTTCTGAAAATGATGGCAACAGCCACTTTACAGCCTGCAGGACAGGCTATGAGTAAAACTGAATAATAGCCTCTGATTTTGCAAATCCAACAGAGATAGGAGGACCTCTTGCTTCACTTGGGGACATCGCTTTTCTTTGAGGACTGAATTGAAGGAATCACTGAGCTGTCTCTTCCACCTATCTTCCTTATCCCACTGAACACACCACCAGCCTCTCTGCACCTTGGCCTCAAGTCAAGTTGTGGATGTGAGTTAGTAGTTGAAGGATTTAGAAGGAAGAAGGGAATTATATTAAATTATATTATATTCAAACTCTAAAATAAAATAAAATTTAAATGGTTAAAGACTAATTGCAGCCAAGAACTATTGGATGAAGAAAAAATGAGATAAACAGGTGGAGTTTCAGAACTATGTGGAAATAGTTTAATATTTGGTGCAACACACATATGTGAGTGTGAGTGTGTGTGTGTGTGTGTGTGTGTGTGTGCCAAGCATTATACTAATTTTGGTCTGCACCGTGCTCTGTTGTTATCACTGTTAAATGCTACTGTATGGCACTTATTGTGAATCAGGTGAGATGGTCAACATCCCCATACCATGCACTCAGATCTTCCTGTTTCTCTGGTGACTATTCTTCCATCTATTCAGATGGAATCCTCTCTCACCTAATCTTCAAATAATTGAGTTTCTCTAGGCCTAGCTGTGCTGTGTCTTATTCACTTTTCTATTTTATCTCCCTTGAAAAATCACAGCTACCACATTGCTTCAAGTGTATAATTTTCTCTAGAACCCAATTTCAGAGCTTCAGATCTGTATATCACTCTGACTACCTGACAACATTTCCACTCTGCTCCTGCAGGGTCTTCTTATCCCACTTCTCCATCGGAGCCCATCCTTGCAAATCTATCTGCCTTTCATGAAATTCTCAGTTCAGTGACTCTGTAACAATCTCATTCCTTCTTTTTCTCTTATCTTCGGTGTGTAATCACTTGGTCCAGGGTTCCCTCTCCTAAATACCACTGCAGATCCATTTTCTGTTTCTGCTTCTGCTGTCACCATCCCAATCAAGGTTAGCAGGTCTGCTCCTCAGAATATCAACTATCTTGTTACATAGTCCACCCAGGGTCATTCCTAGCCTTCATCACACTGTACTATTTGAATGGTGTTTTCCCTGTGTTCCTTCCACTAAGCAGTCATTGGTTTCTTTATCCTTGGACAGCTTCCTTATCTTTGAACTTACATATCATATCCTCCACATTGAATAGATATGAGAAGCCCATACTTCAGCTCTCATTATCATAGCCTAGAAAATGAGGATGTGAAGAATCTTTTAGTATTACTAGAGTGGGATCTCTAGAAAGATTATGGCTATTAGTTAGTACTGGTCTCTAATTACTCAAATAATCAATATTCTGACTGGAATTTTGTCACCAAGAGATATAACAATTAAAACTCAGAATTAGGCAAGAGACAGTGCCCAAGCAACTGTGTGTGTATAAAATCTTCACTCAGCATTCCTTAAAGATTTTAGAAGAGATATGGTCATTTTCTCATAAATAACCAAGTAAAACTATTCAACAAAATTATTTTTAAATTAATATATCTAGGTATAATAACCTTATTTTTCTTATATTAGACATTATAGGATAAAAAACTCTACCTGATATAATATTGGCAAGTTTTA